>PVKH010021752.1:0-14254 GCA_004027955.1 Chaetophractus vellerosus | reverse complement strand
ATCATCATCTGGTTTTGAATCAGGTAGTATAAGTTTCATTGAGGATTTACTAGAGTCTGGTGACTCAAGTTTAGCCAGTTTTGCCTAAGTCCCTTCCCTCTGAACCATAATATTACAAATTTTCTACAAGTCCTTATTTTGAAATAAATACATAAAGGACTGAACATGCAGAATCTCATCCTATTTTTCTTCTCTTTTTCACATCATATTTAATTGCAAGATAGTATTATAATTTAAAGACTCAGTCTTTGGCCGGTGTTCTTCTGACTCCAATTTATATTGGGACCAGGCTATATTAAAAAAGAAGAGCATTGTTTTTCTTCTCATAGACTCATCTTGGAACACAGACCAATTGTGTAAAATACATCCCAAAGGATGGCTGTCTAGTATGCTATTAGAATTACCCATGGGAAGGATCCTTTCTGAGAACCAAAATTCTTCACACCATAAAATGTTTCAAGTTTATGGGATAATGTTTTATCTTACTGTGTGCCTTGCAAGAATACTTCTTTAACCTGGTGGGCAGTCTGTGCTCTAGTTGTCAACCTGTGACAAACTCTCTTTAGTTGCACAGAAATGGTTTGATGGTGACAGCCAGCCTATCATCAATTTTGCCTGTCCATGACCACCTTTTGCTAGCATAAGAGACTTTTTCTTCAGAAGCAGATGCTTCTCATTAAAAAGTAAAAGGCACTTGAGTAGCATTTAACTGCCAAACTCATGCCAACTGACAGAGTCTCCAATGCTCCGAGCCAGAATATAATCTCTTTATAAACCACACTAAAAACCATGGGAATTTGCAATTCAGAGAACTTTTTAATCCAGTAATCCAGGTCCTTATAAGTATATTCTGTGACTAAATTCTCCTATATTGTCTTTTGCTTTTGAGACTCCCAAGGCAGACATTACCCTAAAGGGCAGGACTCAAACTCACAATTCCATGGTATACATAAAAAAGAGAATAGGCACCCATGTGAAGTTTCTCAACCAGGAGACTTCTGCTGCCAGAGCCATTTCATTCTTCAAAATTAAAATGTAAGGCAGAGGGGTCTGGACTACCATGCTAGAGTAGGGAGGACCCCTATCAATAAGCCAACAGACCAACTGGTCAAGGTGGTGTCACTTAGAGTCAGCTTGCAGAGTCCATGCTCCCTTCCAGGGTCCACAGATCCTTGGGCAGTCAATCATGAGCGTAACAGTCACATCTGTATCACCAAATTTTTACCCAGCAATGGGCTTGCTGCCTGATGCACACAGAAACCAATACTGTGTCACCAGGAATTTGAGAAAAGAAAGAGAGCGATTTTTTCGAAAGGTTGATGAGCAAGGAGACAGAAGGCAAGCTCAAATCTGTCTCCCCAATCCAAGAACTTCAGGGAGATTTATAGGATGGAAACTAAAGGAGGTGGGGACAACGATGAGAATTAAGGTTGCCATATTCTGATTGGTAATTTAAAGGATTCTCTGTATATGGTTGAAATATGCCAGTGGCCTGAATCTTATCTTCTGTCTTGAGGGACTCCTTGCATGTCATTTGATTCTGATGTTTCCTCACACTGAATCTTGGTTAACAATGGTAATTTTTGTTCCTAGTGTCTCAGGACTCATTCAAGAGGAAGAGCACAATGTGTCTGTGTATGAACATGCTCCAGTTTCTGACTTGCAGGTGAATTTGACTGTGACTAAGTTTGACTGCCTGTTAGAACAAACTCAGGAAAGAATTTTAGAAATGTGAGAGGAATAAATCCTGATAAGCTGCGATAGCTGAAAAATATGCATACTAAATTTTTTTTCACTTAAGCAGCTCTAAAAATTCTAATACCTTCCCATAGCCCCAGCAGAGTTGGTTTTCTATTAATCTAGCCTTAGAGGTTTACTCTTTGCACTTTGTTAGCCCCCAAAATATTAACCAGATCTCAGTTCTACTTACAGGCAACATCTCAAGGCAAAACCAAACAGAAAGGTGTCAGGAGCACCCTATGACCCACTAAATATGTAAATTTCTTCAGAAACAAAAAAAAAAGGTTTGTTTTATATCATTGAACTTTCAGCTGAGAAAGGAGTCATGAAGACCTTGCATTTAGGCACTTACACAACAATATCTTAACTGTAGTTAATTACTCTCTAAAACAGAAAAAACAAAAGCAAGTTTGACAACGTTGAGACAACAGAGGACTGAGAAATTGCAATTACTTTCCCTGACATCCCCCTCTTCTTTGCCTAAAAATAATGACTCCCACTATCACTTTGACCTGGTTTGGGGAAGATACCTCCAGTTCCTTGCCTGTGCACTTGCAATATATCACATTCTCACTAAGAGAAGAGATTCTCATAGCCATACTTATGGTAACAGCAGCATGTTTGCCCTGAAGGAAGAGGGGAACATATCGATTAGAGCTGGCTTCCCAGAAGAAACAAGAACACTAGAAGAAGAAAAATTCTACCAAGAGTGATATGGCAAAAAGGAAAAATAATAATTCTATATCTAGTAAAATTTTTTGAACCTCAAGTATGATATGGAGACATTTCAGATAAAGTAAAGCTCAGAATATTTGTTGCCAAAAGTCCTGTGATACAAGAAATCCTAACAAAGATCTCTACCCTAAAAATATGATATCAGAGGAAAAACAGAAATCTACACAAATAAATGAAGAGTTCAAGGCCTGAGAAATCTTTATAAAAGATATCTGTGTACAACAAAAATAATAGAATTGTATTTTCAGGATTTAAATAAATAGAAAAATAAATATATGGAAACAATGAAATGACAAGTTGCAAATTAAATTAGAAATGTATACGGTTTTTACATTTTATATGAAGAGGTAATATTTTATTCTTTTTTATTAGAAAAGTTGTATTTTTACTTAAAAATCATAAAGAAATTACAGAGATCACATATAACACCTCACAATCACAGTTTTCCTTAATGTTAACACTGCATCAGTGTGATGCTTTTGTTACAGTTATTGAAAAAATATTATTATGAATAAACTGTAACTTTCTGCCAAAGATTACATTAGGGTACACTGTGGTGCTTTACAATTCTATAGCTTTTGCTTTTTTTTTAATTTTTATTCTGTAACATATTGATTTAGTCTGCTAGGCTACAGAAATGCAGATACACCAGAAATGTTTTGGCTTTTAGCAATGGGACTATATTAATTGATGAGCTTACAGTCTGAGGCCATGAAAATATGCAAATCGCATCATCATCAAGATTATACCTTCTTCCTAAAGACTGGCTGTTGGCAGTGCTGGATTTCTCTGTCACATAGCAAGACACAAGACAGCATCTGCTGGTCTTTCCCTTCTCTTCCTGGTTTCCTTGCTTTCAGCTTCTTGCTTCTGTGGCTATCTCTGTCTTTGTCTGATTTTCATTCTCTTACAAGGAACATCAGTAAGATGGTTAAGACCCACCCTTGGACAGGCCTTAACAGAAGTAATATAATCAAATGGTCTGACAAAATAGGTATGTACCCAAGGGAATGTGCTTCAAGAACATGATTTTCTGGGGCACATACAGTCTCAAACAACCACATATATATAATGTAATATTTTGCATTATAACCATTTGCAAATATAGAATTCAGTCGTGTTATATTGACCTTGTGCTACCATAACCACCATCCATTAGCAAAATTTTTCCAACACCCCAAATGGAAACTCTGTAGAAATCAAGCACTAACTTCCCATTCCCTCCCCACAGGCCCTGGTAACCTGTATTCTAGTTTTAGACACTATGGATTTGCATATTCTATTTATTTCTTATCACTGAGATCACATAGTGTTTTTCCATTTTGGGTCTTGCTTATTTCAACCAATATGGCATCTTCAATTGCCTGCATGTTGTTGTACATATGAGAAATCAATTCCTTTTAATGGTGGAATAATATCCTTTATTCTTTTTTATGTAGATACCACTTTTTGCTTATCTATTCAAGTGATGATAGACAATTGGGCTGTTTCTATCTTAAGCCAATTGTGATTAGTCCTCCTAAGAAAATATCTGTTCAACTCCTTGATTTCAATTCTGTAAGGTATATACCTGGAAGTGGGATTTTCTGGTCATATACTTAACTTTCTCAGGAATCTCCAAATTCTTTTTGGCAGCAGCTGCAACATCATCATTTTACATTCCCAGCAACAATCATCAAGTGTTCTGATTTCTCCACATAATCTCCAACACTAGTTATTTTCTGTTTATTCTTTTTATTGTAGGCATTCTAGTGGGTGTGTAATGGCATCTCATCATTCTTTTGATTTCCATTTACTTAATGGCATTAATGTTGTGCATTTTTTCATGTGCTTATTCATGATTTATCTATTTTGGGGGGGAAATCTATTCTAAGTTTGACGATTTTAAAAATTGGGTTGTGTTTAAGTCAGCCAAGGGGGTGCTGGTGCAAAGTACCAGAAAACTGTTGGCTTTTGTAATAAAAGAAGGATAGTACTAAAATTCCATATGATAAAAGTATATAAACACTTAAGCATAAGTATAAATAAGTTTATATTCACAAAGGAAAATACAAGGAAGAAGATATATCTAAAGAATAACAATATTTATGATTGATTTTCATTTTTGCCTTTGAATTTTGTTGTACAATAATTTTTTGGTAATAAACAATGTTCAATCTGTGACAGTGTTCACTTTTTTTTATTTTAAAGATTTATTTTTTATTTATTTATATACCTCCCCTTGCTGCTTGCTCTTGCTGTGTTCATTTTGCTTTTTTTTTTTTTTGCATTCTTCTGTGTCTGCTTGTCTCCCCCTGCTGCGGCATCCCACCGAGTCAGCTCACCGCGCGGCGGCCTGCCTGCTAGCGGCGGCATGCCCTGCTCGCCACAGCTTGCCCTGCTCATGGTGGCTTGCCTTCTGGAGGCAGTCTGCCTACTTGAGGAGGCCCTGGGAACCGAACCCACGGCCTCCCATGTGGTAAACCAGAGCCCTACCAATTGAGCTACAGCTGGTTCCCAAGTGTTCATTTTAAATATAAAAATGTTTCATTGTAAAAAATGTGCCCTTACATGCCTGGTGATTAATGATCTGGCTTTCAGATACAGATTAATTTAGCATTTCTCTAGAAATACATACTATTTTGTCCAGTAATAACAGAATAGAACATGACAGAGGAATACAAAAAAATGCTGTTCAAATTATGTGACTTCTAAGGGGAAAGCAATTTTCTGTTTATGTTACAAAACAGACACAGATGCACTAGTCCATGGAACTTTTATCCTTGGCATCATGTCAAGCAATCTTCCTTGGAAATTGGTCCCAGAGATGACCAAATGTTTCATTATCAGCATTCCTCAATATAACGTGTGCCTTAGCATTATCAGGGTGAAAGGCAACAGATACTGCTTATGTTCACAGTAGATCTCTGGTATACATTTCAGACATAATTTCCAGGAGAACTTTCAATTTTACCAGGACCTGAAGAAAAGTTTTAGGTTGATTTATTTTACCTTAAAAAAATTCATCCACAAAAATTTAAACAACTTATCTCAAAGGAAACAAATATTGCATCACAGAATTTTCTGTTTCCTTAGTTTATAACTTTTATTTGGAGAAAAACATATTTTTAGACAAATAATGATAGAACAAGTTTTGCAACAAATTTCTTAAGGTAATTATTTACCTCAGAGTTAGAGATTTTAATTTAGTTCAAAAAATGGGAATATTATTAGAAAGATATGCATATGCATATATATTTTATGTAGCATTTACTTAAGTAGTGCTAGGATTTATAGATTTGGAAGTATGGAACTTATGGAATCATAGTCACCCAACAATGTGTATATATTGAAAACATAATTCTCAGAGGAAATTTGATTAAATAATCTTCTAAATAGCATATGAAAGTAATTGTAATGTGTGCTTTATAATAATAAACCTAAGGTTTTAATTTCTGATATGTCATACTATTGGATAGAAAAGAACTGTAAATGATACATTAAAACTCACTATAATTGTTTATCTCATAACTAACTTTTTTTTGCTGAAATTAAATATAAGGAAGACTAGAGTGTTATGTACATGATCTGTGTACTCAAACAGTCTTGGTAGAGTCACAGAGCCAACAGTACTTAATGGTTGTGACTCTGGATAGGTTACTTAGCTTACCATGCCTTTTTACTCCTCTAAAAATGTGTACAATAGTAATAGCTATGGTATAATATCTGAATAAATGTGGAAATGAGGAGAAGTATTTATAATGGTGCCAAGTTCATTTTATTTATGGAACATATATATGTGTGTGTCTGTGTTTCTGTTACATAATATCCAAATTTTGATTTTACCTAATTTATAATTTGCAAACTAAGATTTTTTCAGTCATATTTTGCAAATTACTTTTAATTATGAATATCTAGAATCTGTAAGCTGATTTTTAAAAATATACCAGATTATTCCTATAAACAAAATGGTTTGGAAGTAATTTATGCTAAATAGAGTTATCATCTTTGATTTCCCAACAGTTTTCATCAGTTGAACGCTGTGGGCAGTATTTATAACAGTGTTATTTTAATTCCAATTATGCCATCTATCTGAGTTTTTATTATATAATATCCAAATATTGATTTTACCCAATTTATAGATGTAAAACTAAGATATTTGCTTTCATACTTTGCAATATTCTTCCTATTATGTATTTCTAGAATCATTATACTGATGCTTCAAAGAAGGGCTGATCATTGCTATATACAAAAACGATTTGGAAGTCATTTCTGCTAGGTGTCACCTTTAATTTATCAACAATTGACAACAGTTGAACACTATGGGAAGTAAGAATGACACAAATGCACCTGACTTCAACCTTATGGGATTGACAGACTCTGAAGAGATCTGCCAGGTCCTCTTTATAGCTAGGCAATGCAGGGATGATCCTGATCATTTCTCTGGATCTCCAGCTTCACACCCCCATTTTTTTTTTCCCGAGTCACCTGTCATTCCTCAGTTACTCAACAGTCATCATACCTGAAACCTTAGAGAGCTAACTGACTTGCAACAAGTATATTTCATTCATAGGTTGCTTCACCCAGATGTCTTTCTTTTTCTTCTTGGCTGTCACTGAATTTTTCTTTCTCTGTTCAATGGCTTATGACTGCTATGTAGCTATCTGCAACCCTCTTCACTACCCAGTTGTTATGTCCAGGAGGTTCTGTTGCACTCTCATCACTGGGTCTTACATGATTGGGGTCGCTGAATCATTAGTCAACCTTCTTTTCATGAACAGTTTGCGGTTTTGCAACTCCAGTGTGGTCTATCACTTCTTCTGTGACACAATGCCAATTTTAGCCCTGTCTTTCACTGACACTCATAATCCTGAAATCACAATTATCATTGTCGGTAGTTTAAATATAATTGTGTCTCTTATCACAATTTCTGTGTCCTACGGGTCCATTCTGTCTATCTTGAAAATTAATTCCGCTTCTTGAAAACGCAAAGCCTACTCTACTTGTGCGTGCCACTTCTTGGGTGTCACCACCTATTTTGGAACTACAGATTTCATTTATTTAAAGCCAAAGAGCTCCTACTCCTTAGGAAAAGATCAAGTGGCTTCTGTGTTTTATACTATGGTGATCCCCATGCTGAATCCACTCATTTACAGTCTTAGGAATAAAAAGTAAAAATGCTCTCATTAGAGTCATGCAGAAAAGAGAAGTTTTCAGGCAACAGAAATGATCATAATCCTGAATATTTAAGTGCATCTCCTCCATCTCTTTTGATATTATTTGGCCTCTCTTTAAATACAGTAATTAATTTGCAATTCTATTGAATCATCCTCTATTAGTCCTGCATGATCGGAACATTTACAAAAATATTTTTTTCAGAAATCTACGTAGTAATTGGAAGCCATAAAATATATGTTTTTTCTGTGATTTAAGTATATGTGATTTTAACGGGAACTAATGCATTAACAAAAAAAAAGTGGTGTTATTGTTAAATTGTGTTCAAAAAATCCCTATGTATATTACAATTTCAGAGAATTTTATTATGGAGGGTTCTTTCAGAAATTATTCCATTTATACTGTAGAGAAGAAATATAGCATAGTCTTAAAAAGTGCTGCTTTAGACTGAAAAATCCAGAGTTTAGAATTTAGAACTGCCAAATTTTTAACTCTAAATTCCTTTGGTAAGTCACTGGAAGTTTAAATCTAGTCTTCACAACTGTACAAGACAAATAATTCTAAATCCATAGAGTTAATTTAAATATGGAATCATATGCTGAATGCAAAAAACTTAATGCACTACTAAAAATTTTTGACCATGATCATCAGAATGGTTACATTCTTGCAAAATTTTGAATACATAGTATCTTTTTTTATGTGAATGTTGACTGGAGTCTTTGGCTAATCTTACTCATAAGCAAACAACCAGCTAAAAAGGAAAAAGAGCACTTCAATATTTGGTCTTAAAGCAAACTAAAATCCCTTGAAATTTTATGTGAACATTGATGAAAATTTGGAAGATTTTAAATTATTAAAGAAAAAATATCATAATCATTTCTAAGAATTTTATTCATGGTCTTCTCGATAAATATTATATATAAAATATACAAAAGAATTTCCATTATTATTAATAGGAACCCTGTACATTTTAAGCATTGACTAATATTTCCTTTTAAAATGTCTTTATATAGTATGGAATTCCAGTTTTAATTTTCTCTACTGTACAGTGTACATTTAATAAAGCATGTTTTCTTCATTTTCTTGTATTTATTATTTTTATTTAGACTTAAGCATTGGTTATTCGATATAATTTTTGCCTTCAAGTGGTTTGTATTCTTTTAATTTATATTTATGTTTCCTTGTAGGATTGTACTTGCCATTTTCTGAAAAATGGCAACCTCTGTTTTAGGATTAAATTTTAGTGATATCTCACAAGTTCTTCACTGTTTATTAATGTATTCAAATAAGTAAAATGTATATTATTTTTCTCTACATTCTGAATTCATTTAAAATTTTTAACTTATATATGAGATCCATTAAAATTACTATATTCAGGTTTATTTTTGCTCTGCTCTCTATGTTGTCTAAAATCTACATTTATTACAATTTCCCTATGTTTTCTTTATAAATAGTTGTCTTTGTTAAGTTTTTATTATATAATAAACTTCATTTTTAAGGCATATTAGTTTACAGAAATGTTACATTGAAAGTATTGGAATAATGGATTTTATTTACTGAACACCTACTGAGTGCCAGAAAATATTCAAAGGGCTTAAGGTATTTAATTGACATAGATTATTTTCACAAGATAATTCTCAGGTAGATACATATGATATCTAAAATTTAATCACAGGCAATTAAAAACTATCCTCATGTTTGTTCAGGCAATATTAAGAGTCATCCTGGAATTTTCTCTATGTTGCACCCCTGACATGAAGTCCATCAGCATATTACATTGATTCTCTGTGCAGAATATATTTGGTTTGTGACTATCAATATCTTCTCTACTACCATTGGCCCAAACAATAATCAAAACAATCTACATTATTGCCACAGCCTTATAGATTGTCCCCCTCTTTTCTGTCTTATCTTCCTTAAGTCTAAATTCAAGATAGGGGCCAGTGATAGCATAACAAGGTAGGTTGTATCATTTCACTTCTCTTCACAAAACATACAAGACTTGCCATAAAATTAAGAGTCAAAATCAAAATTTTTCCAAGAACCTATATTTCCAACATGATCTTGCCCTTATTCATTACATCTATGAAATCATTCTTTATCATTGCATCTATCACACTAATTTTGGAGCAGCCACACTGACCTCCTCACCATCAATTTCAATGTTGCCTGGAATAATTCCAATATTTCTATGTCCTGAAATTCCCTTTCCTCAGATAACTGATTGGGCTTTTCTCATTCCCTTCCTAACAAGACCATCTCTTACCATTCTATTTAAGATCACACCTGCCCCATCACTCATCAGTGCTGCTTTTGGTTTCTATAGCAGTTATCCCTATTTAATAATGCTTTTATTTTGATGATTTATTTTACTCTCGATTTTCCCCTCATTGAAACACAAGGAGAACAAGATGTTTGCCAATAATGTCAATTTTGTGTGCCCAAAGCACCTAGAATATTGCCTCAATAAATGTTCTAGAATGGTGATGCAGTGTGGATTCATAGCTTCTTCCTAGTCAGACAATAGGTATAGGATAAGCTGAAATTTGAACTCAGACAGTCTGACATTACAGGTCACCATCTTAATCATCACTTTGTCACATAACATTTTTTTCTACAAAATTATACTACTCTTAGAGTTGAAAACATATAATAGATTACATTATGTTAAAAAGTATTAGCAAACACAGGGATTTTTGAGAGGTATGTTGCTAGCAGACTTCACTAGAGCTGCTATAAAGATAGTGTAATTTTGGAGACAGCTGCTAAAGATTCTCAAACATACATTGTACAGTCCTATTTTCAGAAAGAAAGAATTCTGTAAAGGAAAGAGCGATTTATCAGGTGATGCGACTGGACAGGGGAAAGTACCTATTAGCCAGGTGTAGGCTGGTTGTTTTAAGAAATGGCTTCAGAAACACAGTGATGCAACCAAGGGGAAAATATCAGCCTTGGATGTAACAATGCAGACTTGAGCTATCTAGGCTTTTTGGGTGTCTCTCTTGATTGATGAAATCCTGGGATCCAGGTTGCTCTGTGTATCTCCCAAGATGTTGTTCTCTTTCACACAGTTCAAGAGGTTTCACACAGCATCTTGTCCACAATCCTGTCTGAGGGAAAGGTGATATTTTCATATTTGGAAAACAGCTTCAGATTTTTTGTCATTTAGATAGTTTTTAATTAAAATTCAATTATTTAAGAAACAGGAATAAAGAGATTACCCACTTCTGATGCTAACATTTAAAGGAATTGCACATTTCCTCTAAATTATCAAATAAAACAACTAAAAGTTGTTTATAACATTTTCTTACTATACTTATAATATGTGTAGGTGACTATAGTGGTATCCTTGCCTTAAACCCTTATGTTTGTAATTTTTTACTCTATTTTTAGTGGTTTAGTGGTTAATTTTAGGGATTAATAAGTACATGTTTAATTTATCTTAGTTTCCCTAAAATAATGTACTTTATAACTTAAAACATTACAATTATAAAGTAGCAGAGATTCAATTTTTCTTTCCCATTTTAGTATTTTTGCCATAAACCCAAAAATTAAACACACTCATTTTGTTTTGGGCAATTATTTTTAGAGAAGTTAAAATCTTAAAAATCAAATATTTTATATATTTGCCTTCATTTAACATTTGTATTGTAAATTATGTCTATGTTTAGACTCAAGTCTCTTTTATCATGTTCCTGCTTGGATAATTTTTAAAACATAAGTCTGCTGGCAAAAAAAATTATTTCTCTATATGTGCATGTGTTAATTTTATGAAAATTTCTTTAGTTGGTTCTTATATTGGAAATTTGGTTCAATAGGTATTGAATGAGATATCTATCAGTACCTTAAATATATTTTTCCATTGCCTTCTGACATGTAACATTATTGATTGCAACTATTATAATAATTTTGTTTTTTCTGGTATATTGGACATATATTTTCCTCTGACTGCCTTAATAAATGTATACTCATCATTGTTTTTCATCACTGAGACTGATAAATCTAGATTAGTTTTATGATTTTTTGGCTTTTTGTATTTATCCTTCTTGGGTGTTTGCTGATATTCATGGCCTAATGTTTTGATGTTTTTCCTTATTTTTGCAAAAGTCTTGGCCATTATCTCCTTCAATGTTTCTTCTAACCATCCCCTCGCTAATCTTTTTCTTGAACCTAACTACATACATATTAAACTGTTTAGTATTGTCCCAAATGCCTTGAATAATTTTTCCCTTCTAGTTCTTTTTCTAAACTTCCTTTCAGTTTGATTAGTTCTTATTGGCTTATCTTCAGGTCCACTCATCCCTTTCTCAGCAGTTTACAGAATGCTTTGTTTCTAATATTGTGTTTGTGTGCTTTTTAAAATTTTTCTAGTATTTTATTGGACACTATCTTATAATGGCCTCTCTGTAGAAATTTCTCATGTATCTATGAATGTTATTTACACTCTCCACTAGAGCTTTTAGTTAGTAATTATCAATAGTATTTAGCCAATGACCACTAGGAACATGGGTGTTTCAACAAGTGAGCTTTATTGGTAAATGCAGTGAGGAAGAACACAGGCAATGAGGAAATGTGCTGTTTCTAAGTAAAAGGGCATTAGAGAGAAACTATGATAGTATTTAGGCTTTGTTCAGATAATTAAGGGGAGTGTGTAAGGACAGAAATGCGTATGATGGATTGAATGCTCTCAGAAAGCAGGAGCAATGCTATGAAGAGTTTTCTCAATAAATATTACCTATTTTTTAGGGGAGACTAAAGTAAGAATAATTTGGAGGTGGCAAAATAATAGCAATTCCCCATTTAGTAAGAAAGGAAGACAATTGGTCTTTTGTGTCTTGCATTGGATCTTGACTGAGGATATCCCAGCCAGCCCCCAGTCTTTTTCAGTAACATTGGTAGAAAACTGCAGAGAAAATATTGAGAAGAAATGCAACCCTTTGAAAGTAGATTTCTCTTCTTTTCCTAATTGACATTCTAGCCCACATTTGTGTTCAATAACTCTTTATAATTTAGCTCATTTCTTTGTATCTGATTGAACTATGGCCAACTCTTTCTTCCACCATCTGAAATATTTGAAATGTTTCACTTGTCATTTTTCTTTGAAGATCTTGTCTTTCCTTGGAATTTAAATTACCTGGATGTTTACAACTTCAAATTTCTGCTGGGTTCATGAAATTCTATGCCTTTTTAAAAGTTCATTGGCCTTTTTAAAAATTGTTAGAGTTAAAGGAATATTTTTTGTAGATTTCTACATCCTGAATAGACATGGAAGTTCTAAAGTCCCTTTTAAGTTCTAAATGTACCAACTAACAAGGTGATTTGTCAAATCTAGTGAAACCAATTCTTCCCTACTTCTTTAAAATATTTTTTCTCTCTTACTTCTATAGTTCATTAATGAAGAGCTTCATTACTTTATAAGGTATGGTCAGAAGAATTGATAAGTGGACAAAGTAAAAATATTATTTTGTTCTTTCATTCTATGTATTAATGTGCATAAAATCAGGGAATCAAGCCAGGACAATTCATTTTTAATGCTGGTATCTCTCATGGGCTATATCTTTTTGAGGTAATAACAAGTTTATAAGCATTTATTATCTCATAATAGGTAAGGATAGACCCTTATCTTCAGTTGTTATGAGGATATGAGTCATTTTATGCAAAATATTTATGTATTTACAGTAATTAATAAACTGCATAGAAGTGCTAACTATTGCTACTAGCCCTTACACTTTTCTTGACTCAATAATCATTAAAATTATATATATTTTCTGAGTAAACTATATTACTCAGAAACTAAGATATACCCTGAGGATAGAATTGTGTGGACAGATAAGATACTGCCTTAAAGCACTTTAGAGTTTCAGTGCAGTGGTATATCTAGATAGTAATTAAATGCTTATATCCAAATATTAATTGATAATTCTATTCAGTGATAAAATAAAGTCCAAAGTTAGCAAAGAAAGTCAAAGAATTCTTTCTTGAAGAAAAGTTTACTGAGCTGAAATATGAGGGATGAATTCTTTTAACTAGAGAGTTAAATATAATGATTTTCCATATTATCCTGATGAATAGAAAATCATGGACATTGTTTATTTTCACTAATTTGTTCCTATTTTAATAGGAGAAAAATGTAGTTCAATTTTCATGCAGATTAAGCTGATATCAATTTTTCTAATTTGTGGACTAGATTCTTGGTCAGATACTGATAGGTAAAAGTCAATATGTTCTTAATCTTAGTGCTAATCTGTTTTTTCTCATATAAAGATATTTTTGTTAATTTTAAAGGGCAACTTAATGTATAAACCAGGGTACAACATAACTAAAATATGCCTTCATAATTCATGTATTAGTCAGCCAAATGGATGCTGATCCAAAATATTTGAAATCGTTTGGTTTTATAAAGGGTATTTATTTGGAGTAGAAACTTACAATTACCAGACCATGAAGCACAAGTTGCCTCCCTCACCAAAGTTTATTGCCATGTGTTGCAGCAAGATGGCTGTGGATGTCTGTAAGGGTTCAGGCTTCATGGGGTTTCAGGCTTCTGGGGGATTGCCTCTCTCTGGGCTCAGTTACTGTGTTATCTCCACAAGGCCAGCTGTAGACTATTAGATGAACAGCTTGT
>PVKH010021751.1:0-14262 GCA_004027955.1 Chaetophractus vellerosus | reverse complement strand
GCAAAGCCAAGGTCTCAAACTAATCATCAAGGTTAAGAATGGAAATTTTAGGATGATAGCAGAAATTGGGAAGGTAGGAAGAGAAGGAACCAGGTCCCAGTACTTTCAAAAAGGATGGAGCATAGTTGTAGCCAACATCTACTCTCCAGTTCACCAGACTCATTCAAGACAACTAATAAAAGTATGATGACGGACAGCACCCAACCCAAGAAGCAGAGATTATTTTCAACTGCATGCAAGACAGTTCCATCCATCTACCCCATGAGATCTAAGCCCCCTCTCAGTTGGAAGTTGAGTAGACATCACCATCCCCAAATCCTCAAGATAGAAGAATGAACAAGCTTAAAAGGGGAATCCAAGTATAGACTAAAGTAGGGGCAACAACAGGTGTAAAATGGGACATTTTTGAGACATTGGAATCATTCTGCAAGATATTGCAATGATGGATACCAACCATTATACATTTTGTCAAAACATAAAATTGTGTGGTGCAGAGTGTAAAACATAATGTCAACTATAGACCATGCTTAGTAGCAATGCTTCAATATGTGTTCATCAATTGTAACAAATGTATCACACTAATGAAAGACGTTGTTAATGGGTGATAGTGTGGGAGGGAGAGGGGGTAGTGTATATGGGAATCCCCTATATTTTTTATGTAACATGTATGTAATCTAAAGCTCCTTTAAAAATAAAGAAAATCTTTTTTTCAAAAAAGGATGGTGCAAGAGTGAACCCCAATATAAACTATAGTTAATAGTATAATTATAATAATATTGTTTCCTCATTTGTAACAAAGATGCAACAGTAATGAAAAATGTTAATAATAGGGAAAACTGTGTTTGCATGGGGGGTATATGGGAACTCTGTATTTTCTGCATGATTTTTCTAGGAAACTACAACTGCTGTAATTAAAAAAAAATAAGGATAGGTCAATCCTCAGAAGACTGATGAAGATATGTCCTGAACCTAAGTTTTGGGGGGAGGTAATTTGGAGCCAACACTTAAGTCTGTAAACATCACCCCACTAAAGTATAACTTATTTATTCTTCCTTAAAGGTCATCTGACTTTCAGGCTTGACTTAACACTATGAATTTTAAATAAATATAGCATAAGACACTTTGTAGGCTTATGAAATGCCCTAAATAAGAGAACAGTGATTATTTTCCTCATAAACAATCTACCCCAATATCCTTCCCCTTTCATAAATACCACAAACTTTATTCTTCTCACACTTTGCAATTTTGTTGGTAAAGTTCTCCTCCTCTGTGAATGTCATCCTCTAAATTCATATGCCCTTATAGAGATTACTATGAAAAATTTCCTTAGTATTTCAGTAATAATAAATAGTTTTAACAGTAGACTATTTACTTTGGCAAAAAATTACATATAATTTGTTATCTTTGAAATTTTACTTATACAAAATACTAGATGAGTGAAATACACTAAGGACTGAACTTTTGGGCACAAAGAAAACAGAAACTGATTCCAAGTTTCTGGAAATCAAGTTTCCAGATGAAAGTGCCCCATTTGAAGACTTAGCTAAATGTGGAACTTATAAATCAGAATTGAAGATGAGTTATCTCGGAAAAGACTTGTGGAAAGTCTAACTGTCTGATGGCTTGAACCCCTACTTCCTGCATGCTAAACCAACAAAGTTTTTGAGAGAGCTGCATGAACAAAACCGCTGTTCACTTGGACTAAAAAGGGCATGGAAAGGAGACATTGAACGAGAAACAGCTTTAAGGAGAAAACCATGGAAGCTGAGATCTGGAAGTAAGACATTGCCTTGGGCCAAGGGAGGAGCCCCACCCATGTGTCCAGAGAGGGTGAGTTTGCCTGAGCAGTTGAAGAGGGTGGATGTCTCCACCTGATGTTCTGGAAGAGTTTTGCCTTCCCAGGGTGCAGAGAGAGTGAGTTTGCCCTAGAAGTTGAAGAGGGTGGATGTTCCCACCCAATGTTTGGGAAGAGTCTTGCCACCCAGTGTACAGAGAGGGTGGAGCACATTCATCAAAGATTAGGGTGGTTACAGTCAGCATTCCATATGTCTGAGAGGGGTGCTCCTGTCCCCCATAGATTAGAGAAGGCCAGGTGGTCAACTCGTTGCTCTGAGAGGTTTGAGCCTGTGTGCCAAAGGTTAGAGAAGGCCAGTTGGTCAACTCATTGCTCTGAGAGAGTTGAGCCTGTATGCCAAAGGTTAGGGGGAATGTTGTCTTCACCTCACTGTACTAGGGGTGCTAAGACTCTAACCCAAGGATTGGGTAAGGTACGGAAATCACCCCAACACTCTTGGAGGATGAGGTCTGGAGCTTGGTCAACACCCAGATGCTTGATGAGGTTGGAACCAAGATAATGGCTGTTGGGCAAGCCTGTGGAAAGGGTGGGTTCCCATGTGGCCCCAAGGAGAAGAAACCATCATCTTAAGAATGACTCTCAGGCATTGAAATGGAATGGAGGATGCACTGCAGTTTTTCTGAACTGTAGAGGATCCATGACTCATGTTTAACATCCCAATTTCTCCTTATGATAATGAAAATGTTTATTCTTTGTCTTTCCATTTGTGTATTGGAAGCAGATTAATGATTAAGTAAGTTTCAGAGTTCTATAGCAGACAGAATTTTGCCTGAAAGGCAAACTGTATTTATTTAAAATGATCATGATATGATTTTGTAGTTGCATTGTTATTGAATTAAGGTTTTTTGAATATTGTAATGTATTTTTGGAATTCAGAGGGTGGAGTGTAATGGTTTGGCAGTTTTACACAATTATGAATTCCAAAAATATAAATTGAATCATGCTTGTAAACTGATCTGTTAATCTGGGTGTGATTAGGTTATGATTAGGGCATTAACTGGGCCACATCAGTAGGGCGTTGAGCCTTGCCCCTCAGTGGGTGTGGTCTCAAGTATAAAAGGCAAGGCAAAAGACAGAGGAAGAAGATTTTGAGAAGCAGATTTTTGAGAAGCAGTTCTGATGTTGGAGAGGACATCCCAGGAGAAGAGAAATGAGCTGTTTGCCTGATAGTCTACAGCTGACCTTGTGGAGGAAGCGCTAAGCCCAGAGAGAAATGCAGCCCCAGGAGCAGAGGAACCCAAAAGGCCTGAGCCCTGGCAGACGTTGGCAGCTGTCTTGCTCCAACACGTGGACTTTGGTGAGGGAAGAAACTTATGCTTTGTGGCCTGGTAACTGTAAGCTTCTACCCCTAATAAATACCCTTTATAAAGACCAACCAATTATTGGTATATTTGCAAAGGCACCCCTTTGGCTGACTAATACAATATTTTTAATATTTTGCCAGAAAGGACATCTTAAAATATGTCTATGATCAAAATAACCAGACTTTGAAAAATTAAGAAATAGAGAAATTGAATGCTATTCTGTAAAACTTGTACAAAAGAGAATTATTTGCTTCAGTCTTTTATGACAATATAATATTCATAAGATGATATTTATATATTTACAACCCAGTGGACTATCAGATGACACTAAATGCTGTGCAGTAGGAAACATAAAAAGGCAACATTTTTTCATTATTTTTGTAGAATAAAGCCAAATTCAGTTTTTATACCTATAGGACTAAGAAGTCAAATATGGAGAATTTTGTAAAAATCACAGTAATGTTTGTCTTTACAGTCAGGTAATTAATTTTACATTTCATCTCTTAACAGTTTTGAATTTAGACCTTTCAAAAAGTAAAGAAACAATTAAAATGACATTGCTTAAGTATTAGAGAAATGTTTTAAACAGCAATGTTTTCAAAAGTGCTAGAAAATCTGACTATTTTCATTTTATAACTATTTTCAAATATTATATAAAATTCAATTCTGTCAGAGTTCAAAAACTGGGGAATGATATATTTTGTGTTTACTTGCTTAACATTCAACTTAGACTTGAATTATGAACAAAGTCATTGAATGAAAAGCTCCTTTTCTTTCCCAAACCCCATATGTTCTCATCATCAAATAACATTATGCCTTCCTTGAAAGAAAATAACTTAATAATTACACATATTGCAAACAATTTTATTATGGAAATGTGTTATACAAAAATATTTCCGAATAGTAACCTTGATTTATAAGCCAAAATTCCATCTCTCCTCAAAAAACAAACATTAAATACCAAGGCAATATTAATTATTCTCTAATTTTTGTCATTTGATTTTTATCTTGAATCCATTTTTGTTAAAATATTTAAAGTTGAATCTTATCTTGCTACAAAAAGGAAACACTTGGTTAATGCACTTATCCTGATAGGTACTTTTGTTCTTATGAACAAATATTCTGCATACATAATGAATGACCTAATACAAAAGAAAAAATACATTTTTTAAGACTATATATATGCACACACACATATGTATGCATTTAACATCATAAATGTTTTAATTCATTGTAAAGACATACCTATGAAAATAATAATCTATCCAATATAATTATAAACTGTTGAGTTAAAATAAATATTTACTTGAAAAAAATAGCTGTAAATGTGCACTTTAATGCTTTCTGAAAATGTCCAGATCTGCAGAAATAATTACATGGTTTTATGAAAATGTGTTTAAAGGTATCACAAGAGTTGGGATAGCTGTGGTAGTTCTCTGATACATGCAATCCCAGATATTTATATACTCCCCAACATTTTTCCATCTGTGAGAGATCAAAGATCCTTAAGCACACTTCCAAGCATACATTGTAGTTAATACGGTAGTTTTCAGACCAGTCAGTCAATTCCTAAATGGAAAGTGGAAAGAGACATTGCAGAAATCTATATAGTGTATAATGTATGATTCTCTGAATATGTCTCCTCATTTTGATTCAATAAGGTATACCCATATTACCCAAAACATTTAAAGACTCCTTAAAAATTTCCAGGTTTAGTATCACTGATTACTAGGCATTCTCATTTGAAATTTGCAAAGCAATTATTCATAAGTTAAATTCTTCAACAATGTTAATACTTTCTAGGCATAATAAAACAGTGTGCCCTGAGGGCTATCTTTAGCACTAACAAGACAAACCTGAAAAAATATTGGAGACAGAATAGACTATAGACAAATAACTTCACTTTGCATTTATATTCATATGTGTATGTGTATACACAAACATGCATTTAATCTAGACTCATATCTAGTATCTGTTCTTTGAATAGAAATCACTTTTTGAGGTGGTCTTAATGACAAGCACCTTTTGTTTCATGAATGATCTAGAAAAAGAAAATATGTCCATCGTTGTTCTATCCTTTTCATTAAGGTTGAATTTATAAAAGGGAACAACTTATAAGGTGATTATGAATTTCTATTTATTTCCTTGGACAACTAAATCTTCTCTATTTTTAAAAATAAATTTGTTAGTTACTTCAAAATAAAGTTGGAAAAATTGTTGATGGTTGAAAAACATAGGTGATCAATTATTTCTTTCTATATTAATAACAATAACAATAATCATTAACATATATTGATTGCTCATTGTACTGTTACTTCTCACAACATTCCTATGAAGTACTTTATCCTTAGCTCACATTTTATAATTTAGAAAACTGAGGATACTGGCAGTTAAATAAGTGAATGGTTCCAAGTCATATCAGTATTCAATGGTAAAGCTGGTAAAGCTGGAATGGGGGTCTCCATCTCCATAGTTAGAGCTCATGTTCTTACTGCTCCATTTACTGTGTGTTAATCACCTTTACACTGCTAAAAGCCACTTAGAAGTAAAGAATGAAGAACACAAAAACAATGCCGAAACTATCAAATCAGTATCCTCATTTTGTTTAATGGCTTAAACAGTAGTCAAACACATTCCACATCCCCTAAAAAATACAGTTTGGTATTATATACTCAATCAAAACTTCTGAAAATGTATTGCTAAAAAGACTAAAGGACTTCAAAGTCATTATAACAAAATGAATCATTTGAGAATGTTGGAAGGGGTCTAGAGGGTATTGGTAGTGTTAGCAATGAACATTTCAGGAAATAAAGGAATTTCAGTACTGTAAAAATGTGAATTTACACATATAGTCCTAATTACACAGTTTGTATATCCATTTGATTTGATGTTATTGAAACTGTAATTATTTCTTAATTTGCTTAGTAATCAAAATATTATACAATACTCCTTTTTCTTATTTTTGCTATTGAACTGAAATTATAACAAACAATAAAGAACCCCTACCGGGTGCATCTTAGTAATTACATAAAATACATATCTCTAATAAAAGTTATAAAAATCTGGCAAACATGAATACAGTAGTTTAAATAAGATCCTTTTCTTGGTGAGCAAAGGTTTTCTTGTGCTAATACACAATATGGAAAGAAATAAAATGTATATTACAGTTCAGTATTCAGGTGAAACACCTAATATATTTTACTGATGTTTTGATGTTTTATGAATTAATTTACCTCAAGCTGTATAAATATTTACACCTGGAAGAATGGAGGGTAAGTACAAGAGAAGCAATTTGAAATCCTGCTGGTTGTAAATGTAGCCAGTGTGTTTAATGAGCTTATAGTTGAGCTAAATATCTCAGTCACTTGATATTTTGCTTCACAATTAACGTTATTGTGAATACAAAAACTGAGAAAACCATTTACTTTTCAATTTAGTCTTTTCTTTAGTAAAACTTCATATTTCGCCATTCATCAACTTTCATTATATGATGAAGGATCCAGAGACAAAGAGAAGAAGGGGATAAGTGGAAATAGCTTAAATTTGCAGACATTATTTATTTTGAAAAGACATCAACTGGAGGCATTTTGTAATAATTATACTTTAAAATGCATTTCTACTTTGTTTTCTTGCTTCACTGAACTTAATGTTTACTCATGTGCATTAAAAGATTGGGGAAAAAGGAGAAAAGAGTGGATCACTGAAAAACTTATTCATTCAGACTTCAATGAAGAATGAGTAAAGATAATATGTAGGTAATTAAAGATTCAGCACGTGGCATATCCCTGTTGCAATGTTTAAAAATAATATATTTAACTTTTTGTTGTTGTTAAATTGCCTAAGATGAATTTAAAATGATGGGGGCAGTGAAAATTAATTATAATATAAGTGTCCCTCAGCTATAAAAAGTGGAAAGAACTGCCTGCTGTTTTTATTTAGAAGCAATCAAGTTGGAAAACAAAATTGATAGATCACTATGGAAGCAGAAGATGAGGAAGGAACAAGCTCATTTTGGGAATCCTTGAAGTTCACAGGTGGATCAGTGTTGGCCTCAGAGTGTCACAGCAGGTTATACCCCACTAGGGCTCAGCCCCATCAGGCCTCATACCTGAGTTAGGCTCATTTGTTCTGCAGGAGGGTGACTCAGATTACCTTGTTTCTAGAAGAGTTGGGTTTCCCTCTAGCTCCAGATTCCTCTCTGGGAAAATAGGGGAGACTACTAAGAAATATAACTAATTTTTAAATAAAAAATATACATAAATATGTTTTCTTAAATAAATCAAACATTTTATAGGGGTGGGGGATGAAAAATTCTCTTAACAGTCCTCCAACTTCTGAATCTACTCTCCAGGCCAGGGAAACACTGCTAAGAATGTATTTTGTTTATTTCTTGGTCTTTCATATAATAAAGACACAATAACATCTTTTTTATTTACATACATTAGATTTCATTACACATGGAAACTGCTTGTAGGATGAATGGATAAATTTTTAAAGAGTGAATGAAGGACCAGTTCTTGTGAAGGAAATCGTTTCACCTCTAAGATATGCCCAGAGATGGTATTAATACCATTACAGTATAACCTGAGACTAAGGAACTTTGGAGCAAAGATTCACATAAGTGATTATCATACTCCAACAATGTCCCATGAGGAGAAGTAATTGGGGGGTAGGTTCTCTGCAAGTAGCCTCCTGGTCCGAACCTGAACCATCTCAGCATTCCCTCCTCTCCAAATGGTGATTGATGTTTGTCTTAGTCAGCCAAAGGGGTGCTTCGCAATATATACCAAAAATTGGTTGGTTTTTATAAAGGGCATTTATTTGGGGTAGAAGCTTACAGTTACCAGGCCACAAAGCATAAGTTTCTTCCCTCACCAAAGTCCACGTGTTGGAGCATGACAGCTGCCAACGTCTCCAGTGTTCAGGCTTCTGGATTCTTCTTTTCCCAGGGCTGCGTTTCTCTCTGGGCTTAGCTTCTGTTTCCTCCACAAGTTCAGCTGTAGACCATGAGGCTCTCTATGCTTTTGCATCTCTCTGCAAGGCCAGCTGTAGACTATCGGGAAAACGGCTCACCTGTCTTCTCCTGGAGCGCTCCTCTCCAACAACAGAACCTCTTCTCAAATCTGCTTCTCAAATCTCTGTCTTTTGTTTAGCCTTTTATACTTGAGACCACACCCACCGACGGGTGGGGCTCAACGTCCCACAGACGTGGCAGTTAACGCCCGCCCCAATCATGCCCAGATTAAGAGATCAGTCTACAAGCATGATTCAATTTATATTTTTGGAATTCATAATTACATAAAACTGTCAATCCATTACAGTGTTATTCCTGGGTTGCCAAGTATTTGTTTAGTCAGCCTTCCAACAACTCTATTTGTCCTTTCCCTGACTAATTAGGAAAAGTTGACTTGGGGTATGGATGTGGGAGAAAGAGGAAAAGCTTTCTTTCCACAACTTAATTTCTTATAACTTCCTTAGAAGGGAAAGTGGAAGACAACAAAGCCTCTTCCAACTCAAGAACAGTTATGTAGAATGCAATTTTTGCAGTCAAAGTGGAGCACTCTCACTGGGAGATCTGCAATCTCCATCCTCATTTGATTACTGCTTACCAAGCCAGAAGAATATGGGTGTCTTATATTGTCTTATTAGCTATGGTCTTCTGTCCAATTTAAACTGAACATCTTTATTTAAATGAACTTCTTAAATTAAAATGAATAAGCAAATACAGCTGGAAGAATAACAATTATCATTACCCCACTTACTATTTGAATTTTGCTGTTCTATTCTCTTAGCTACCATCATTCTTTCAGAAATTTAGAGCCACAAGCATTGACAAAGGCTTAAGTACAAACCTCTAAGAGGGTGAACCTGGCAAGGGGTAGATTGGCACCTGAAATACATAAATTTAAGCTAGGGAACCTGAACGACAGCATCCAAGATGAAAATACCAGCTCATGGATGCAGAGCTCCTAAGTAGAGTAGATAACCCAATATGGAATAAAATTAGTAATAATTAACAACCACCACAACAAAGTCATGAGTATATAAGAAATGTAACCAGGACTAGAGCATTTGAAATAGGTAGATCTGCAGAACCTAGAGAAACTCCCTGGACTATGGACATATAATGACAACTCTTTTTCATTAAGCTATCTCTTTCCATGGTCAAGGAAAGATATCAATGAATTTGACCACATGGACACCCTAGAATAAGTCTGCTCCAGGAGTTGGTTAGTTTAAGGAGAAAAATAGCATTGGTACCAGGTTACTTGTTTCACTTGGGCCACGTACTCTGGTGTTTTTTTGAATAAACAACTCCTTACCTGGTAGCTTAGTTCCCATAATGTGTTTGCTCTCATTCCTCTGTATCCAAACCTTTGAATTAATGATTTTCCTAATACTCTCACTTATTTGGGACTAAAATTGTAATTTATTCCACTTGTTCTCCTAGTAGTAGGCAGACTATCTCATAAATCCAGATCATATATCTTGCTCTCTTGACTTGTTATCTGTTGTCTCTGTTATAGGAACTCCCTAGTAGTTTGAATATCTGCATTTTGCTGTCTTCCAAATATTTCTTTTGCCATGCCCCATTTGCCTACCCGGAAAAATCTCTGAGCTTGATTGTCAGATTGTTGACTATTCCTTTGAAAAATATAAACTGAAGGCTTATTTTGTATAAGGCATGCACATACTCCTAGAAACACAAAAGAGAGAAATTGAGCTTCTCCAATAGTGTAGCAGCAAATTTTGAATGTAAGCAAAAATATGACAAATTAAATTTGGTATTTTGGTTCTTGACCATCAACTGGAAACAAAAGGTGATTATTTGAAGAAGGCAAAGGCAAAAATCATAGTGAAACGGGTACAAGATCCTAAAGGAAAATATTAACAAGGCTCTGTACAAGATTATTTCTTCCTGCTAGAAATCACCAAAACAGGGTAGAAATAAATTGTCCACATATATCAAACAAGAGTACACTGAAAGAGCAAACAGGGTACATGGGATGAAAAGGGTGAAAGGGGTGGTACAAAGGGAGTTCACACTAGTCAGTGCAGCTACACCAGTTAGGCAAGAGGGAAATGTTTATGACAAGTGAAGGGCATTCTTCCATGGCCATATAGCCAGGAATGCAGGCAGCTTTATGACCTAGTGTCTGATACCTTAGTGAAGTAGAAAGAAAAATCACAGCAAAAAGTTAAAGATTAGTTGAGGTAGAATTGTATGTCGGTGTGGCAGTTTGAAGTTCTTTTATGAATCCTAAAACAAGAAAGACTACGTTTGTCATCTAATCTATTCTTGTGCCTTTGAGGACCCTTTGATTAGCCTACACCAGTGAGGCGTGACTCAGATTGAGCCTCCACCCTATTGCTGGGTCGATATAAAGAGAGATACAGAGAGAGACAGATACACACAGGAAAAGGGAGCTCTGCCCTATTTGATTTTGCCATGTGAGAGAAAGGGCTCCAGGTTTGCCCATACCTGCAGAAAGGCAGAGAAGCACTAAGAAACTAAGAGAGGAGGCCTGCAAAGAAAAAAGCCCTATGCCTGGTTGCTCACAGCTGAGCTCCAGGAGACAGTAGATTCTGGAAGGGAAAGCAGGGCCCCCAGCAGAGACCTGTAGCCATCTCTCCACATGGCTGGACACCAGGATTACCAGTAGTTGACTTTGGTGAGAAAGCATCACTGATGGTGTCTTGATTTGGACATTTCACAGCCTCAGAACTGAAATGTTTATCCTAAATAAAATTAACATTATAAAAGCCAACCCATTTCCAGTACTTTGCATCAGCAGTTTTTGGCAAACTAAAACAGTCAGGAAAACTGATTTACAATAAATTAATGTCATTTGCAGCAATTGTTAACATACTAATAGAATGACAAGAATTTAGTTATAATTGGGATCAAATTCTGGCTCCTCCACTTACTAAAAGCCTGGCCATAGGGAAATTACCACCTCTCACTTGGCTTTCATTTTATCATCTGTAAAACAGAAATCCTGATTCATTAAATGTTCCTGATTATGAAGTTGTTATATACAATAAATAGATAACATGGAATAATATAGAGAAAGCACTTAATTTAGCATGTAGTAAATATTCAATAAATGCTAGGAGACAAAGATACATATTGTCTCACCAGACCAAAGGAAGTCTCTGGCTCTCATTAATATAATGCAATTGATAAATGAGGACATGAAGGAAAGAAAAGAGCAAAATCCAACAACAAATAAATCTCGATAGCAGCAGAAGTTAAAGGCAGAAACTTTATCCATTAGAAGTGGTTTCAACCAATACTGAGAATAGAGAAAGCAGAAGACCAGACTTGTGAGGACAAACATGGAATTCATGGAAACCATGATCAGGAACTGAGGCTGTGCTTTTATCCAACAGCATGAAAAATTATTCCAAATTAGGAAATAGGCAAAAAGGATTCCTCCTATTTGTCTTCCCAGGGTAGTACTGGGCATTCTTGTAGCTCCCTAGAGAAAATCAGAATTATCTGCTTTTCTAAGTATGTGTACCTTTGTTGTTCTATTTACTATCAACTAGCATAACTTACAATTCCATAAAAGTTGAGGTTAGCATGTAGAAAAACAAGATCAATGCAAAGGATTCTTGTCAGAGAGGAATCTGGATGATTTTTATTCAATAGTAACATTAATAGTTCTGTACTGGAAGTTACTGCTTATTGCGCTTCCAGACATTAACCAGTTTTGTGTCTTATTAGCACATTCATTTTCTCATTCCTTTGACTGACTCCATCTATAAAGCTCTGTTCCTTGATTGGCTTTTGAACTAGTCTTAACATCTTACTGGTCCTTTCATTAATTAATGCGTTCAATAAAATCTTTGGCATTTGTTCCAATTTTATAATTGTATGGGAGGCACATTTTTAACTTATTGAAAATTATACTTTAGTACAAACTTCTTTAAATGATGTTGCAAAACCCTTAGAAAGAAGTATTAAGTAACACATGCATTTGTCAGTATTCTATTTCATTATAAATTTGTCTTGGTTAAGTATCTGTATGTAATGCACTCCAGATGTTATTTTGATCCTCTGTAATTAATTTCTCCATTTTCAAAATCCTAAAGATTCCTATGGAGGTGTTGCTAAAAAAGATTGTTTGAATTCAAGGGGATAGGATCATAATTCTGGTGGACCCACCTTGATTGAGTCTGCCAAGGTCACCAGCCATTTACACTAACTTTGTTTACACAGCTGAAACCCGGATAGGGACGGAGCCTGGTTTAGATGATGGTACATCTTTCAAAAACGCAGTTAAAAACACAAACATTTGACAACATTACCACTCTGTGTTTCAATACAGGAATTGAGGTAATGGGCAAAGGGACTGTCCTACCCATCACTTTAAGGTTATGCCAGGACAGCAGGCTCAGTGATCCACTCCTTAATCTTTCTCCATACACACACCTCTCATATCATATGCTCAACATACAAATAATGGAGACACTGCAAAAGACAGCATCAGGCATTATCTGATAGACAGACCAAAATTTTCCCAGTCAATTAATATAATATTCTTTTAAGTTACTGGTATGTATGCTCTCATATTAATAATTATTTTATAAGCCTTTATTAG
This sequence comes from Chaetophractus vellerosus, assembly GCA_004027955.1. Lineage (NCBI taxonomy): Eukaryota > Metazoa > Chordata > Mammalia > Cingulata > Chlamyphoridae > Chaetophractus > Chaetophractus vellerosus. Next base: position 1,495 of record PVKH010021751.1, on the reverse strand, counting down.
GTGCAAAGCATTGTATAGATTGTATCAATATGTGCATGTTAAAAAGAAGAAATATAAGGCATAGCCCCTTTAAAGTTTTTAAGATTTCTAAAAATATTCATTGTAAGCATGTGGCCCTAAAAATATTTTATGAATTTCCAAATGTTCAATTTGTAACAGAGAATTACTGGGAATCGTCCTGAATGACATTGCAATGAAAGATATAGGCCCTTTTATATCTTTCCATAACCTGCAGAATTGTGTGGCAGAGAGAGTAAACTACAATGTGAACTATGGTCCATGCTCAGTGGCGAAGCCCCAGAATGCATTTATCAATTGCAATGAATGTGCCACACTAATGAAGGATGTTGTTTATGTGGGAGGGTAAGGGAGGTGTGGGGAGTGGGGCATATTGGAATCCCTATATTTTTTGTGTAACATTTATGTAATCTAAGTATCTTTTTAAAACTTTTAAAAATTAAAATAAAAAAATAAAAATAAATAAAATAAATTACTTTGTGATCTTTACTTTACTTGTTTTAACCAATTATTAAATTGGAATCTCACATAATGGTCACTGAAATCATCATTTGAACAAATAGATCAGCCAGGACACTAAGAAGGAGTGGGAAAAAAGAATACCTTATCCTGTTTAAGTGCCTGCATTTCACTAATTTGGAGCTAACACTGTTTTTTCAGACTGTTGCGGTTATACTAATTTTTTTTCATATTCACTTAAATGTTCTATCATTACTGCAAATGTAATACAAAGTCTAATAGATTTATAAGAGGCTTGAAAAAGAGAGAAAATAAATTAAAACCAAAACCAAAGACATATGTATATAAATAAGTGAATAAATACATATATGTACACATATACAGGCTAAAGTTTCTAGGAAAAAATGAGATATTTGAGTCAATTGTTTTATAATTTTTTAGTCCTACATTTCATATTTTTTCAAAAGTATTAGGGGAGAAGAGAAAGCCATATGAAATTATGCACTCTCTCTTATCGCACAAGTCTGTATTTTTTGTTATGGATATATAGTGTATTTACTGCAAATAAGAATTGTATCTGAATAAAAACAAAAATCTCATTTTTAAATTTTTTCATAAATAATTTTATATTTCACTTAGGCAACATTTATATAGCACAGAAAATAATATGGTTCATCTACATATTTCAGAAGATAAAAATCTTAAATCTTTTCTAGGGCTTTCTCTGCCTGGAGGAGCCCACATCAAAACTTGGTGCATATTTCTGTTCTTCTTTCACATTTCTCAGCAAGCCTGTTCTTTTTCCCCATTTCTCAATTATTTTTACTGGCCTAGCCAGAAAAAAAAATCCTATCTAGGCCTTAAGGATTTCTGAACAAGATGGCTCTGGAATGTCATTTTTTAAAAACACCTTTATGGAAGTATAATTGATGTATAACAAACCCATTTCTTTTAGTTTGCTAAAATTTGTCAATGCAATATACCAGAAATGAGTAGGCTTTGACAATAGGATTTACTA
>PVKH010021749.1:0-14252 GCA_004027955.1 Chaetophractus vellerosus | reverse complement strand
GAAGACTCAATTACGGTGCCAACTAGGTGGCAATACCTTGCAGGGTTGGGGCAATGTCCTCCAGGAGGCTGTGTATGCTCTAAATCAGCGTCCTCTCTATGGCGCTGCTTCTCCCATAACCAGGATTCATGGGTCCAGGAATCAAGGGGTGGAAATGGGAGTGGCACCACTCACTATTACCCCTAGTGACCCACTAGGAAAATTTTTGCTGCCTGTCCCTGCAACCTTAAGCTCTGCTGGTCCACAGGTTTTAGTCCCAAAAGGAGGTGTGCTGCCAGCAGGGAACACAAAGATGATTCCATTGAACTGGAAGTTAAGATTGCCACCTGGCCACTTAGGGCTCCTCTTGCCTGTGAATCAACAGGAAAAGAAAGGAATTACTCTGCTGGCTGTGGTGATTGATCCTAACTATCAAGGGGAAATAGGACTACATCTACATAATGGAGGTAAAGAAGAGTTTGCCTGGAATACAGGAGATCCTCTGGGGCGTCTCCTAGTACTGCCATGCCCTGTGATTAAAGTCATGGAAAATTGCAACAAACCAATTCAAGTAGGACTAACAATGGCCCAGAATCTTCAGGAATGAAAGTTTGGGTCACCCCACCAGGCAAAGAACCACAGCCAGCTGATGTGCTTGCTGAAGGTAACGGGAACATGGAATGGATAGTGGAAGAAGGTAAATATGATAAATATGGAATGTGATAGTTAGGCTAATGTGTCAGCTTTGCCAGGTAATTGTGTCCAGGTATTAGGCCTAGCAGGCACTGGGCTAATTGTAATACAAGAGCATTTATGGACTTCCGTCACCAGTGTGTTTACTGCATGGATGGCTGATTACATCTGCATCAATCAGGGAAATTATATCAAGAATGGATGATGCTTTTATCCAATAAGTTGACTGCCATAAAAGGGAAGTGATTTCAATATTCAGAGAGAATTTCCCAGCTGGTCGTTTGACAGCCAACTTCTCCCAGAAACTCATCAAGGACCCTTCATTGGTCTTTCATCGGAGCCCCTGGCTTGCAGCCTGCCTGCAGAACCTGGACTTGTGCATCCCCACAGTCACGTGAGAGACTCATAAAATCTTATATTATTGACAGATATCTCCTGTTGTTTTTGTTTCCTGAGAGAACCCTGACTAATACAAAAACCATTCTGTGATCTCGATGTCATAAGGTCACATAGAGAACACTCTGTGATCATTTTGGAAACAATAAAGAGACAAGGACATTCTGAAACTTCAAGAGTAACTAAATATTTCTTTTCCATCTAACATGAGTAGCCACTGTTTCTTGACTGATGACAACTCTAGCCCTGAATTTTAGGATCTTTCTGCATCGTAAAATAAAATTACCTAAATGCTGGATCATCTAATTGCCCTTATCTTCCTAAAACTGGCCTTAGAAACTGGTCTATGCTTCCCAAATCCTACTTAAAATCACCCCAAATGGAGACAATTCTTAAAAGATGGAGTAAGACCTTCCTCCATAAAAAAGACAGAACACTGGAGAAATTTGTTAAAATTGACTAAAGGTATCCAATAATCCAAGGAGTGTTTATTTGAGAAAAAATGCAGAAACTCTGTAAAAATAGTAGTGTTTTTTTGGCTTTTTATCTCATCTTTTTACCATCCTCTTCTCCCTAGATCTGCAGTATCCTTAAAAGCCAATAACCTCACAATCATGGTAGCTATGGAAACCATCAGCCGAGAAAATACTGGAAGGAGCAGAATGGATTTAGAGCTCCAGAAAAAACAATATCCAGAGTATTATCATTATTGGACCTTTCAGCTCCCTGGAAACCCCCACTCAATGGGATTGTCAGAATCAGAGCTGTCTCAGTATGAGTAGCACTTCCCTGGGGAACTGGTCAAAAACAATCAGCGATAATTATGTAATATCACAGCTGTCTGAGGTAGCAATAACAGCTGGAGCAAATAAGAAGTAAACCAAAAACTCTTAAAAGTTTTGTAACACAATACAGGAGATTTGATCAGTTTCTTCTGTTAACTGGGCAATTGCATATTCTGAAGCATTCAAGGCTTGGGCAGTATGACGCTAAGGCTTCTACATCTAATTCAACTTTTATGGACCCTCCTCCAGGAAGGAAAATAGCTAACGGTAAAACCACCAGGGTGTCCGTTTGGTCCTGTGCCATCTATGATATACTGGTTTCTGATCCAGAGTGGAAACAATGTGACCTGGAATGAAAGAGCATCCCCAAGTACAACTCCCTCTGCAATTGGCTGGGAGGTATGGCCACCCATGGGGCCCACAGACCCACAAGTACCCAGCCGGCAGCCTGTTGGTGGGTTTGGTTCTGACATTCGTCTGGCCATTCCACCAGCAGGAACCACCCACCACTACTTGGGTAGTGTTGCACAAATTTGGAGGTACCCCCCCCTGCTAGTGTTTTGGGATCCCCTTTTATTCTATACACTTTGGGGCAATGCTCCGCAGTTCAACATCTTCAGCAGGGAGCCAGCCCCATCCATTATACAGGGCATAGCCAAACCATGGAGGATGCGGGTCCATGTCCCGGTAGAGTAGTTTCTCAACATGCTGCCAAACCGCTTTCCATTCTGCTGCCATTCGGTCAGCCGTCTCCAACTACGTCCAATTGTCCTATGTTATGGGAGCAATACTCCAGGCCAAACCATCAGCCAAACTGGCCAGCAGTTCAGTGCACACCCAGCAGCGGGACACGTTGTATACTTGAGCATAGGTGTAAGCCCAAGCTAGCAAGCTGTTGGCAGAGCTCCTAGGGGTGGTAAGAAAAATGTGTAAGGGTAACTAGGAGAGGCAGATCATGCCCATCTAATAGGACACATCCCAGCTGGTCATCCTTAGATAGCAAAGTGCCACTTTGCGGTGTGCGCCCAGGGTAAGTATACCATACCTTTGGGTCTTCCGGCACAGCTGGTGAGACACTCTCTTCAACCTGTAACAGGAAGGGGGAACTCATGATGGGCCATAATGCCAGCATCAACATACTTTTCAGTGTGGTGGCTGCGGTGGCAGGCATGGTCACCATAAACCTCAGTGGCCATACATCAGTAATCCAGGGCCATACAGATGCTGTGCCTCATCTCCCCAGGGCTTTACCAGAGCTACCCATCGAACATGGGGAAACTTTAAAGTCCAGTGCCATGACACAGAGACTGTTGCTCCTCCGTAATTAGGGAAGGTGCTGGCAGCAGTACTCATCCTCCTCACACTTGCAGTTTTAATAGTGGACCCCTTGTAATTGAATGGGGACAGCTGCACGCTGCAACAGGGCTTCCATGGTGCCACTCCTCCCTGCTGGGGTCATTCATTCATATGGTGTACCACCAACCAAAGGTGATCACACCACCATCACAAGGCTCGAGTTCCTTGGGCTGTTGCCCCCAGGCCTGTTTTAAGAAGGCCATTATACCATTCAAACATGCCAGCTGATAAAGGATTATAGGGCACATGATATACCCATTGTATGCCCTGTTGGAAGGCCCATTACTGCACTATTTGCCCATTGAAATGGGACCCTCTGTCACTTTCTATAGTTAATGGCCGGCCACACATGGCACACAGCTGTTGTAATGCTCGCATAGTCACAACTTGGGTTGCTTGGGGAGCAGGATACACATAAAGTAGACCTGTGGCCACGTCAATGGCCATAAGAGCATATCAGCACTGCTGACTCAAGGGTAAGGGCCAACAAAATCTACCTGCCATCTTGTGAGCAGGATACGTCCTCGCTCAAGTTGACCCATAGTCCTGGGTCCTCTGATGTAACAGGGAACATTGGGGGCATGCATGACATGCTGTCCAAGCAGCCTCTGTATCCACAGCCAACCCCCAAAGGTGTTCAGCCTTCATCATCCTGAGAAATCCAGCATGTAGGAGTTTCTGGTGTAGCCACACGGCTGTGTCCTGAGCACTATTTACCCGCAAAGTAAGTTTAGGTAACTGATCTGCTTCATCATTGCCTGGATGCAAAAGGGGGCAGTGAGCAGCTACATGGCACACTGTCACTGTTTTAGACAACCCCTATCTCCATAGGTCTCCCACATGGAATGTCCCCACAGGGGCCAATGGGATACTAACCAATCCATGTGCTTATGTGCTTCTATTCCACCAGCCATGGGGTAAGACCTTTAAATACCACCCAGCTATCAGTACATATCACTTCACGGCCCACTACAAGACACATGGCTCTCAATTCAGCCCACTGGCTGCTTTGACCAAACCCTAATTCATACAAATGGTATTGGTTAGAGGGCACACCGCTCTGGCAGTCCATTGGGCCACCTGTCCTCGGCTGGCTCTGTCAGTATACCATGCTTGCTCTGGCATGGTTCCTACCCCAGCTTTGTTTGGGAAAACTTCTCTCATGGGAATTTGCAAGGGGGTCTCTGGGTCCAGTGTCCCAGCATAGGTTAAGGGACCTAAAACTTGTTGCAACTCTTTACTCAGTGGACTGGAAGCAAACATGCTTCTCTGTTCCAAATAGATTCCCCATTTAGCCAGTGTCGCCATCTGGGCCACTGTGGCTGGGCAATCCAATTCTGCATGATCCCTTTATAGGGTAGGTGGTAAATATCTTTACCAGGGCTTCCCGGGTTATGATCTCAGTACTATGTGCAGCAGCACACACAGTTGCCATTTGCTTCTCTATGAGACTATAGTGCTTCTCCGCTTGTCTCCATAGCTGGCTCCAAAATCCTATCAGCTTTCGCAACTGCTCAGTCTGTTGCCATAAGCCCCAACCATAGCCTTCCTCTGTAACATGCACATCTAATTCAAATGGGCAGCTAGGGTTTGCCACTAACAAGGTTTGGGTTTGTTTAACAGCTCTTTTAGCTTTTACAAAAGCCTGCACGGCCTCATCAGTCCAATCCCATCCACCTCCTTTCTTTGTTAACTTGTATAGGGGCTTTAGGACCTGCACCAATTGGGTAATAAACACTCGCCAGTAGCCTAGGAGACCCAAAAATGTCTGCAGCTGTTTCATTGCTGTGGGGCGTGGGAAAGCTTGAATCTTACCAATTACCACTTCAGGAATTACTTTTGTCTTACCCAACCGTACAATACTCAAGAATTGGACAGGCCACCCAGGCCCTTGCAACTTGTCCTGATTTATCGCCCATCCTTGGCTTTCTAGGTGGGCGACCAGAGTGGGAACAGCAGCTTCCAAATCTGTAAGAGAATCAGAAGTTAGCATTACGTCATCAATACAGTGATCTACCTGAACAGTATTGACAAGTTGCCACTTTTCTTGGTCTTTAGCCATTAAACCATGACAAAAGGTGGGGCTGAGAACATAGCCCATAGGCAATACGGTAAAAGTCTATTGTCGGCCTTCGGTGACCTGACCCTGTGCTTCATCAGCAATGGAGAAGATGGCATTTGCCAAGTCCAAAACAAAACGATAAGTTCCCAGTGTCATAGTCAAAGTATCCAGGTCAAGAATTTAAAGCACAGCTGCATGTAAAGGAGGAATCACCTTGTTGAGCTCTCCATAGTCAACAGTCAAACGCCATGTCCCATCAGGCTTACAGACGGGCCACACCGGAGCATTAAATGGGCTCCAGGCCTCATGAAGGATTTGTACCTTGACCAGTTCATTAATAGTTGCTGATATTTCTTCATGCCCTCCTTGCAAACAGTACTGTTTTATAGTCACTGTCCTGTGGGGTTCAGGCAACACAACAGGGGCATGTTTAGCACTTCCCCTCACCACAGGTTTCACTGCCCCTACTCGTAGATGGAATTCACCAATAAAGGTCTCCAGGATTAAGTTTCTCTACACATCTACACCCAGTATATACTCTGGGACAGTGAAATGCATACAGCGTACATTTGCGGGTGCAACCATTCAATTCCCAACATCACCTTTGTTTGGATGACCCATAAGGTGCCTTGTCCAGTATTACCATAACTGTCCACGTAGGCATAAGTGCCTCTGAATTTATCCGTTGCCTGTAAAGAAGGTTACATTCTGCACCTGTGTCCACAAGGGCCAAAACATGCTGTGCATTCTGTGGGGACCAGTGGGTTGCTAGCACCACATAGGGCCTCCGGTCTTGCTGAGGGTCCCCCTCTCAGACACCGTGGCCTGCCTCCTGTGAAAAAGTAAACATTGGCTCCGTGGAGCTCCCGGGGTCCTCTAGCAGGTAGTCACTAAGTTGTGCAGTTGCCCTAACCCACTTCTGTTTCCAGGCTTTTCCTGCTCGCTGCTGAGCAGGCTCTAGCTGTCTCCAAAGGTCTAACAGGACCATGTTTGGTTTTCCATCTATTTTAACTCGTTCTACCCCGGTGGCTTCCAAATAATTCCACATTTGCATCCGCGTGACTTTTACAGGACCTGTTTTATAGTCCTGGCCTGCGGGCTTAACTATTTTACGAAACGGGGGTGTGTCTCCCCCTGTCGCCACCGGACAAACTCTCCCGTTGGCTCCAGGCCTCACCACGACTAGCCATCAAAGCTGTCACCTCATGTATTGGGCGTCCCACATATGGGGTTAAGATAGCCATCAGGGACCCAAACGAGGAAGCAGTAGCATGTTGCACAAGCACGTCCCTCGTTCGACTCGTAAACCTCTCGGCTTCGGGTCCCTGGTTATTAGGGTCAAAGGCAGCACTGTGCATGCCCATCTCCCGTACCAGTAGCACAAGGTCAGCATACATAGTTCATGGACTCACTGAGTCTGGCAACTTTCCTGTATCATTCCAGACTGTACGAACAGCTGTTTGGAGCCACTCCATCAACGTGTGATCGGGGTTTCCCCCAGCATGCCGCTGCACATTAAAGAGATGCTGGTGCAGCAAAAGATGGCCAGTAAGCGATGCTACCTTCTCTATCTCAGTCCTGGAGTACACAATGCCATCCACCCCACATCCCACAGATGCAGCAGCCGTGCAGCTATGAGCTCTCCCGGCTTCTGCCGAAATTTTCGTCCCAATTCAACCAGTTCTGCCTACGTATAAGGACGGTACACAGTATGCTGCACCATATGCAGCTGCCCAGTGGGGTTCCCTCCTTGCCCCATGTCCTGATGGTGTTTCAGCTTTTGCATCAGGACCGGACGAGCTTGTTGGATGGGGTATATTTCTTCTTTCTCATCCGAAATACTACCAACCAACACATCTTGGCATTCCAGCCACACATGCAACTGCTGCAGTTGCTCAAGCAACTGGTGAATTTCCCTCTCCTGTTTCAATGTCTCTTGGGTGGTGTCTCATAACAAAGACAGGAACACCCATCCCACCCATGCAGCGTGTGTGGGGCTTCATTTCCCCTATGGCGAGCTCAGCCTGCTGCAAGACACCTAGCAGTGTTGTGAAATCATTGGTGGGTGTCACATCTGGACACGCACGCCGCTGAGATAGCAACTTAGCTACACCAGCCCACACACATGGCAGGGACCACCCAGGGTCCATATTCCCTACCTCCTCACCCGGGGGAGCAGTGGGGGTGTACATCAAATACTGCCAAACACGCCATTTGTGCACTGCGTCCACCTCGGGAGCCCACGAGGGAGGTAGATGGAAGAAAAACATAGGTGGAGAGGGAAGCTTGTTCATACCGGCACAGCCACAGTCTGCTCCAGACAAACAGGCAAGCAAGCATGGCCATTCTTTATTTGCATGGTTATTTATACACTACAGTTATCTCTCAAAGTTATACAGAAGGAACACAGAATGCAACTCTCCGGAATCATTTCTGCTGTGCTCAGGGGATTTGTACTGGACCAAGAGCCTTACGAATTTGATACAAGGCATGCTGAATAGGGGGAACACAGGAAACTGAGACAAGGTCAGTAGCTAATCTAGCAGTCCGGCTGCTGCCCAGGGTTTAACCCTTACACGGCCGCTGCCTGAGTTTTAACCTTCACACACCCAGATGCTGGGCTTATAAGACAAAAACTTCAAATTAGTTATGAAAGATATTTTTAAAGGAGCAAAAGGAACCACATCTATGCACCTAAAGAAAAGTAGGAAAATGTCTCAAGAAACATCAACATCAAGAGAATATCAATAAAGAGAAAGAATGAAATGAAATTTCTGGAGTTGAAATAAAAATAATTGAAATAAAAATTTACTTGAGGGGATCAATAGCAGACCTGAGCTGGAAGAACAAAGGATCAGTCAACTTGAAGGTAAGGTGTAGAAGCCAAGTGTGTCATGCTGCCATTCCCTGTGCCCCACAAATAAACCCTGTGCTTGGTACTAGCTATATTACCCTGGCTTCTCGGAAGGGATGAAAAAAGGGGCTGACTCCCTTCTTGGGTTGCCTTAACATTGCACAGCACATAGAGGTCTGCCCATGTGTTCCTTACCCCTCTGCCCTGAGTGCATGTAAACATTCTCAGGCTAAGTATGCAAGTTTTATGGTACCAGGCCCACCTCACGACTATATATGTTCTGTGGGGTCACAGTAAATCCTTGCTGTGGTGGCACAAGAGGGCTGGACACACGACATCTCCCTGCAAAGGCAGTAGATCTAGACTCGCTGGCCATAGATGACCTATGCACAAGAGTGAAGCTGTGTGTATACCATGCAATCTTCACAAAAGCCCAGTGAGTTAGGTGTTGTTATTAAAGTAAAGGCTCTAAGACTTAAAGAAGATATTCAGCATGTCCACATTTTTTTTTGAGAGCAAAAGGCATAACTTTATTGGTTACAAGAATTGAGGGGGAAGAGCAGGAAAGGGCTAGGAATGGAGCTCTGGGGACAGGTGGTGGCTTCTCATCATCAGGAGGGAAATCGATGAAGTTGGCCAGCACGATAGCTGTGTTTTCCTGCGCCTTCTCCTGGAGAGCTGATGTGTCTGTCTGATTGTCTCTTCTTCTGCAGGTGTCTCTGGTGGAGGTGGTGCTTTGTCACTCCCATCCACAGTCCCTTCTTCCAGCAGTGTTGGGGGGTATGTGTGCAGAGGGCTCTTCTTCAGTAAGCTCCTGAGGAGGTGCCGTGCTGTGGGCTCCCCATTTCCCTTTCCAACTCTCCCTGGGTGGGGAGTAGCTCAGGGGCCAGGGTAGGGGCAGTCTTAGCTCCATGCCCTTCCTCTGCCCCTGGCACCTCCACTTTCAGCAGCAGCCCTGGTTCTGCTTCTGGCTCACGCTGTACCTTGAGTGACTCTGAGGAGGGCAGAGCTGGAGGCAGGGCTGGTGATGAAGGTTGACCTTCTTCTACCTCCCCTCCTGGTGAGCCAAACTCCAACTCTTCTACCACTTCCAATTCTTCTTCCTCCTTCTCAGCTTCCTCCTTTTCTCTTTTCTCAAACTCACCCTGCTCCTCCTCAATCGGTTGTTGTTGTTGACGTGGTTTCACAAGTTGAACCCAATTCTCCAAATTCTAAAATGTTTTTATTTCATGTTGACTTTGTTCCAAAGATTAATTATTTTGTTGTAATTTATCAAGAAGCAAGACAACACTCATTTTTCTTAGTAGAGATAACCCTACATTTCTCTGCCAAAATTAGTCTTTCTCACCCCTCTACGCCTCCTCTGTTTATTTCATACTTTCACATATAAGCAGAACTCCTGTGGCCTGCCACAATAACAATTCATAATGAGGTAATTTATGCTCAAATGACATATTATTTAATAAGTAGACATCTTACCCAAAACTAGGGAAAGCAGAATATTTATATATTTTTTTCTTCCGGTAATCACTCAGTGCTGAGTCTGTAACTCCAGTGTGGTCAGTTCTTTCTCCTTCAGCATAAATTGCAGTGAATATTATAAAAGTGAGGGTACTGTATTCTGTAGCCTCAACCCTCTTTTTCAATGTCACTTTATAAATTCTCAAAATACAAGTAGCTAGTGACCCCTTTGTTGCTGCAAATGGTTCTCTTGACCAGTTGTTCATGTGCTTACTTAATGCATATATTTATATTTTACAAAATGCTTCAATTGCATATTATTTATTTCACTTTTAAATTACCTTCTATCAACTTTGATTATTGATCTAAATTTGTTGAATTTTTTTATCCTACAATTGATTCTACCCATTTGTTTCTTTGGGAGTCTTTCATTGTGTTTGATTTTGACTTTGATTTTGGCCTCTGCTTTAGTTTCTCAGCTGTTTGTTTTAAATAACATAGGTGGGTTGGCTTCACAACTGGAATCTATGGGCTCCTGCTTTTAGACGCTGGAATTCTTGTTTCTTCCCTGGGTCAGTATCTTCTGGCTGGCTGGAAATCTTTGGGAATTCTTGGTTTTTCCATCAGATGGCAATGCATACGGCAGTTTCTCCTTCTTTCTCTTCTACATTCTGTTGACCTCCAGCTTCTGGCTACACCCCATGGCTGCTCCCCATGGCTTCTACCATGTTCAATTTCCTTTGTCCAAGAGGACTCCGACCATATTGGATGAAGGCCCACCCTCAATTCAGTTTGGGCATACCTTAACTGATAACATGTTGAAAAGTCCTATTTAGAAAGGGATTCTCATCCAGAGAAACTTTTGTGATGGTCATGATTCAATCACAAATAGCCTTTCTTTAATAAACATGCTACTTATCTGTCTCTTACATTTATTTTTCTTGTATGAAATTTTGATCAGGTTTCAATGTGATAGTATTTGTAGACATAGTTTATATATAGCCAAATGTACTCTTTAAACTCAATTCTGTTGAGGCAGTGCTGCTTTGGAAAAAGCTTGAAATTTGGAGTAGGGCATTTAGGATGTGTTTAGTTTCCCTATGATCATGTTTTACTTCTGATTTGTGGTGACTGAAAAAAAAAATCATTTAACATGCAAGCTTCATTTGCCTTTATTGTTTGATGAGCATGATAATACCAATCTTGAGGGATGTTTATAAAAGTAAATGAGGTAATGAAAGTGGAGTGCAGCACAAGAAAAACTTTATAAGTGATAATGTTATTAAGTTTAATATAATATAATTAATTTATTTCTCTGAAACAGAGCAAAATGAAGTTCTACTAAATAATGTCTATTAAATTCCAATAAGCCCCAAACTGGGCATACTTTAAAGGCAGTTAGGCCTTTATTTTGTGGCTTGTGGGGTACATGTTTAATTTTCTATATTTAGAAACAAGATACAGTGAAGAAAATAATAGATATTAAATATTTTCCCTGAAGATTTGCATTTTCTCGTGGGATTCTCCCCACATTTCTTTAGGATGATTCTGCTTATAATCAAGGCAATCATGATTTTAGCTATTTCATCACATTACCAGCTATTGGTCTCTAAGTCCCTGGTGGTATTATAAGAATTAGGGAAAGAAATGTATTATTCAAAAATGACGAGGTCCAACTCTACCCCTTTACTCTCTATTCATTTATGTTCTTAATAAGAAGTTGCCAAATTCAAATATTGAACTTGAGATAATAACAGTTTGTATTTAAACAGTGTCTGGTTTGGAGATTTCAAGTGTTCTTGTGACCAGTATTTAATTTGTTCTGCCAATGACTGTCTGCGCTGTTTAAAAAGAAAATGCACTAATATCATCCTATAACTCATATAAAGAAATTAAGGAAGAGAAGAAAAGAAGCCAGTTTATGAGTCTGTTAGTGGCTGTATGAGTGGCAATGGTCGTTTTCACCATCTTCTGCTGCAATTATTAATTTGGGTGTGATTTTTCCATGGTATCTTCTCTGCTTTTGCTGCCCATATACATATTGCTACTTATTGCTAGAGAAAGGTGGCAGATATAAAATAAGCATTTACCTATCAATTTTTTCCCCATGACCTGGGCATCTCTTTATTATTATTACTATTATTATTGCAGTAAATTCATTGCAATTGATGAACACATTTTGGAGCATTACCACAAAGCATGGATTATAGTTTACATTGGAGTTTACACTCTCTCCCACACAACTTTGTAAGATATGACAATATATATAATGGCCTGTATCTGTCATTGCAATGTCATTCAGGACAATTCTCAAGTCCCAAAAATGCTCCCATATTACACCTGTTTTTCCCTCTCCCTGCCCTCAGACCCTCCAGTGGCCACTGCCTCCACATCAACAATATAATTTCTACCATTGCTAGAATCACAATAAGTCTATAGTAGAATACCAGTAAGTCTACTTTAGTCCATAGTTCGTTCCCTAATCCTGAGGATTCTGGGATTGTGATGTCCACTCCACCTTAAATTGAGAGGGGGCTTCAATCCCATAGGACTGATGGATGGGATTCTTTGCTTGCAATTGTAAACTCTTGCAGTTCCTTGGTATGGTGGTTGTCCATCATCACCTCCTTATTTATCTTTTCTCAAATCTATTCATTTTGATTTTTTCTTCTTATACACAGTGTCAATGTACTATTTATGCAGATGAATTTTAGAAATTTTAGTTTTACTACTCTTTCTTCATTAAAGTTATTTCAACAAGTCCTATTTCATTAAACCAATGGTTGTTATTTCATATTTCAAAGATGCTAGACAATAATTTCTTGCATCCATTAATCTTTTTCTGAATTTAATTCATATTATCCAGTTTGAGAATTGGTGCCTGAATCCTGAATAGTCCATTTGTCTATTTGTCAATATACTTAAGGAATCGTGATGCAATGTTAAATTTCATGGGTATATGGCCTAAAGATCTTAATCTTTTTACTTTATGAGTTAAAAATTAATTTTAGAAATTGTTTGGCATGCACTTGAAGTGTAAGAAAGACAAAACTTGGAAATGATGTAGAATTAATTCTAGAGAATACAATAGAATTATTTACATTTTGTGTTCATTGGAATTTTCTACAAGCATATATTCTATTACTATACTGTCCTATATGGTACCCAATGCTCCATGTGGCTATTAAGCACTGGAAATATGGCTAATTCTAATCAGAAACTAAATTTTAATTTTACTTATTTTAATTGATTTAAATCTATATCTAAAGAGTCACATGTGGATAGTGGTTACCATATTTGGAAAATAACTCAAAATCTTATAACTTGTTATTTGTAATTTTTGAACAGATATGCCTTATACAGTCTTATGATATTGTAGTCTGGGAAATAGCTCCTTTATGTACAATATAATTACATAAAATTAAACAAAAAATTATATAAGAGAGGCAATATGAAATTTGGTTTACATCAAAGAAAGGCAATTAATTAATCCTGGACTCTATAAAGAGGATTAGTATGTATTTTTCTTATAAGTGTGTAGAGCTGTATGGAGTAAAATAAAATAAAAAATGCATGTAAACTCCAGCAAAAGTAAGGGGCTCAATAAGAATTAGTTTTCTTAAATTTTCCCTAGAGAAAATACATAGTCTTGTCATAGGACATTTCCCATGGGTCAGATTGGGCTGCCTTCTCAAATCAGGCATGTAAATACTTAGATGATTTTACGTAAACACACATAATAATATGTGCTAAACATTTTGCTTGATATTCTTTGGTATATAAAAGTACATCTTTATATTACAACTCAAGATTCATTTCACTATTGGCCTCATCCTCGGAGATCTATTTGTAAATATATACCTTTTGCATTAAAAACACACAATTTAACCAATAAGGGAAGGAGTCTACCTGTTTACCTTGTGCATATTTTTCTTTATCAGTCAGGAAAACTGAAATCACACTAGAGACAGCTTGTAGCACATAGGTATTGGACTCACTGAAAGATAAAAGGGAACAGTGAATTAACTCAGATGCTAGTATCTTCAGGAAGCAATTAACACCTTTCCCCACACCCAAGCTGGAAGAATTAAAGTGAGCAGGTGTTGTAAGAGTCATTAAAAGGCTGAGGATGAGTCACAAGGCCAGTGATAAAACTGCAGAGTTAGGGCCACCACTGTACTGAAGCACAGTAGGTTGAGCCTTATGGTTAAAGATAGAAATTCTTAAGAAGTGAAGCATATCTAGAGCTGCTATCACACACAGAGAGAGGAGAAAACAGGCCTCTACCATCCTCATGCCATCTGATCTCCTGTCAATGCTGCTTATTGGCAGAAACTAACAAGAATACATCTTTCAAAAAGCCTGGGAAATTTAATTTTCATATTCTGTTACATCAAAAGGCAAATAAATTGGCACATTTTCATTATAACTGGCACATTTTCCTTCAAAGTGATGAAAACTTACAAAAATCTTATACTGTTTACTTTGTTTGTTGATCTCCAAGTTTCTTTGATCTGTGACTTGGTGTCTGTCTATAAATTTATAATATTCTTCCCCTTCATTTCCTCAAATATTTACTCATTTCCCTCCCTCTTGTTTCCTTCTAATATTCCAATTACACACATATTAGATCATTTGATTTTGTCCTACAACTCTTGGATGATCT
>PVKH010021748.1:0-14248 GCA_004027955.1 Chaetophractus vellerosus | reverse complement strand
ATCTACTTCTCCAGGAAAGGGGAGAGAGAGGGAAACAGCCTAAGGCTGACTCAACTTTTGACCCAAAATTTGGCCTGCTGTGTCCCACAAGCCCTTCCAGGCTGGGTTGGGCTGAGCCATTGTGTGCCCTAGGAGCTGGCACAGGACTAAAGAGAGGGTCTGATCTCTTATGTCCCGGATCTCTTAAACCAAGAATCAAAGATCAGCAGTAACACACAGCCTCCCACCACTAAAGCCCTACAAAAGAGAGAGAAATTGAACATCTGAGTAAACTCACCATCCTAATCTGATGCCTAAACATCAGCAAAAAATTATGAGCCATACTAGGAAAATGGAAGACATGGTCCAAGAAAAGGAATATATCAAAGCCCCAGAAGAGATGCAGAATTTGAGACAACTAATTAATGAGATGCACACAAATTTCCAAAATCAAATTAATGAGTTAGAATATATTTTGTCCAATATTAGTATCACTACTCTAGATCTTTTCTATTTTTTAATTTTTCGGTTACTATTTGTGTGGAATATCTTTTTCCAACATTTCACTTTCAACCTAGTTGTGTCCTTCCATCTGAGGTAAGACTCTTATAGACAGCATATAAATGGCTGATTTTTTTTTTTATCCATTCTATCAGTCTATGTCTTTTCATTGGGGAATTCCAGCCATCAATATTCAATGTTATTACTGTAAAGTCATTACTTACTTCATCCATTTCATCCTTTGGCTCTCTGCTGTCTTATCATTCTATTGCCTGCCTTTTTACCCTTTAATTTATGCTTCTTAATAATCTTCATTTCTACACTCTTCCCCAAGTCTTTCACCCTTGTTTTTTTCCTTTCAGGCTGCAGCATTCCCTTTAGTATCTCTTGTAATTCTGGTCTTTTGGTAACATACTTCAGTTTTTGTTTGTCTATGAAGACTTTAAATTCACCCTCATTTTTTTCTTTTTTAGGAAGGACTGGGGAATGAACCCAGGATCTTGTACATGGGAAGCAGGTGTTCAACCACTGAGCTACATGTGTTTCCCAATGAGTTGATTTTTGTTTGTTTGTTTGTTTGTTTTTAGGATGTACTGGTGATAGAACCCAGGATCTTGTATATGGAAGCAGGTGCTCATTCACTTGAGCTACATCTGCTCCCCTCACCCTCATTTTTGAAGGACAGTGTTGCCCGATACAGAATTCTTGGCTGACAGTTTTTCTCTTTCAGTACCTTAAATACATCATACCACTTTCTTCTCACTTCCATGGTTTCCGATGAGAGGTCAGCACTTAATCTTACTTAATCTTATTGAGGTTCCCTTGTATGTGAGGCTTTGCTTTTCTCTTGCTGCTTTCAAAATCCTCTCTTTATCTCTTAATATTCGTCATTCTGAATAGTGTCTCAGAGTAGATCTATTTGTATTTATTCTGTTTAGGGTGTGTTGTCCTTGGATGTTGATATTTATGTCTTTCTTAAGGGTTGGGAAGTTTTCAGTTGTAATTTCCTCAAATATTCTTTCTGCCCCTTTTCTGTTCTCTTCCCCTGGGACACTGATACCACAAATGTTTGTGCATTGTGTCATTCAATTCCCTGAGACCCTGTTCCATTTTTTCTATTCTTTTCTCTTTCTGTTATCCTGTCTTTTTCAATTGGATGTTCTGTCCTTGAAATTACTTATTCTGTCTTCGAGCAATTCAAATCTGCTGTTATGTACCTTTAATGTAATTTTAATCTTATCCACTTTGTCTATCATTCCCATAAGCTCTGTTACTTTTCTTTGCAGGCTTTCAAATTGTTCCTTATGTTCGCCCAGTGTCTTCTTTATATCCTTTATCTCTTTAGTCAAATTTTCCTTTGATTCTTTGAATTGATTTAGGAGATTTGTGTGATCATCATTGATTAGTTGTCTTAAATCCTGTATCTCATCAGGATATTTGGTTTGTTCCTTTGTCTGGGCCATCTCTTCTTATTCCCTAATATGGCTTGTAATTTTTTGCTGATGTCTAGGCATCTGAATATATTTGTGAATTTACTCTGATGGTCAATTTCTACATCTGCTCCCCAATGAGAGCTGGGGTTTTTTTTGTGTTGTTGTTTGTTTGTTTTGTTTTCAGGAGGTACCAGGAATTGAACCCGGGATATTGTACATGGGAAGCAGGTGCTCAACCACTTGAACTAACTCTGCTCCCCTCTTCTTTGATTTTTGGTTCAACTTATTCTGAGTCTTTAAAATTGCCCAGCTTAAGTTATCAGAATCAGGCCAGGGACTCTTTAGTGGGGCACAGGTTTTCTCCCAGGAGTTGGGGCTGAAGAGAGGGCTAAAAGTGGTTTTTCTCCTTGCACTTTCCTGGCCAGCCAGCAGATGGCACATGCCAGCAAACCTTTCTATGCAGGTGTTTCTTTCAACCTCAGCTTTCCTATGTTTCTGATCTGGGCGGAACTGAGATTCAAAGCGGGCTCTGCTGACCGAATTCACTGAAGAGAAACCACTCTCCACCCTCTGATGCACCATCCCTCTTCCCTTGTAATAGCTGACAGGAAGGAAGACATCTGTTCCCCTCTCATTTGGTTGCAGTGAGCCAGAGGTTTTATCCAGGCTTAATGTCTTGAGGGTGGGGGTGGGAGACCTTCCCAGCTGTTGCGGGGATTTAGTAACTCATGTTTGTTTCAGGTTCTTCGTCTCTCTGTCCTTTGTCCTCCTGGCTGTTGCGTAGCACTGTCTTGGTCTGCTGACCCCCAACACAGGTCCCTCGGACAGCTTTTGACTTTCTCCATTGTTTTTGTGAGAGAGTTGAGCCCTGCCTGCCTACTCCTATGTTATCTTCCTGGACTCATTATTTCCTTGATTATTTTTCCACATAGTGCCCTATACCTTCAGGAATCACATTTAGATAAGTATTAGCTTACTTTCATGTGCCTCCATTTTTCTCTCATATTTTCTGTCTTTTTAGTTCCTTTATCTTCCAGATAACCAACTTGATCTTCAGTATTGTCTATATTATTATTTAGCCATTTTGTTAAAATTTTTATTTTTAGTTTCTAAGAATGCTGACTTATTCTCTGATAGCTCTTTTTCATAGCAAACTGTAATCATTTTAAGAGTGAAGTAGGTTTCTAAATTCCTCTGATGGTCCTAATTAGCATTTTATTGCTATTAATAATATTATTTTAAAATCTAATTTTCTTAATCAACTATTATAGGTGTCAGGAATGTGATTGAATTGTACGTGCACTGGCGAGCTTGTGTGTGTGTGTTTGATGAGCTTTAAGAATTTTTCTCTCTCTTCTTGGATTATCTTTTTCCTTCAGCTTTAGTTTTGTTTGTCTAAGGCTTTCCCTTTCATATTTTTTCCTCAAGTCTGGTGTTCCCTGGTTGTTCATTCATATGAATGAACTGAGAGCTAAACAAACACCTTAATTTAGTATGTCAGTTGTTTCCTCTCCAATTGTTTAGGTTTGTTTCTCCAAAAAGCTTTTCCCTTGAATAGAATGACTGACAGCAGTTTCTGTGTAAGTAGGTGGGGCCTGTGGACAAGAAGGCTGCTCAGTAGGGTTTCCTGTGGGCAAAAAGCAGGCAGAACAGAGAACCCCGAGACTGCTTTCCTCGGTGGGTGGAGAGGCATTTTAAGTTTGTTTGATTATTTTACGTCTGCATTTATTGTAGGGATTCTGAGTTTCTTCAAAACCTCCTCACCTTCTCCTAAGCCACCCTCACTAGGAGCCTTCTCTGAGCTGATTGCTTGCTTTCTAGAGGGTAGGGTTCTGGCATTTAGCCTAAGAGCAAGAGTCTCAGCTGCCAAGCTCTGTTTACACAGGTCGGAGGAGAGGGGCTCAGCTGTCCTAAGGCACTGGATCCAGTTCTTTAATGAGGCCACTGATGACTGCGCCACAGCCCATTCTGTCCCTGCTCACTGTTTGTTGACTGAGCTTGGCGCTTTTCAGGGGCTCTCTTGGGAAGACACATGCTCATTTCTTCTGCCTTGGCCTGCAATTTCCATTGTGTTGCTTTCATCAGTCCATCCATCTGCTCTCTATCTTGTACACATTTCTCAAAACGCCTGGTTTGCTGATGATGTTCTTTTTCGCTTCCTATTGTTGTTATTATCTCATTCTCTTTACGTGATATTTTCTGTCACTTTGATGGGAATGTGGGAGGTAACTGCATGTGCTCAATCCACCACCTTGTGTATGTGCACTTGTTAATACATACACACACATTTGAAAAGCAAATACAGTAAAGCATCTAGTTAATTCTTCGGGGGAAGATAAATTCCTGTAAATTATCAGAATACAATGTCTGGATTTCTCAGTTGATTCAAATATTTTGCCCAGTTGATGCTTATTTTTCAAAAAAATTTAGTGTCAAACAATGTTTCAGGGATCACAGTTATAAGATGTGAAAATAAGACAAAACAGAGTAACTACAGCTAAGAGATTTAAATTGGAGTCAGGAAGTCATTCTGGAGGTTACTCATACAAATCTCAGCCAGATATCACGAACTGCCAAAGTACACAAGGCCTCAAGCGAGGATGTTCCTAAAAACCTTAAGAACATCCGGACACCATAAACCACAAGAAAAAGAGCTCGGTGAAATATTTAACCCGAGGGACATCTAGAGTGCCCCCAAATCCACCAATCACAGACAATTTATGTAATCCTTTTCTTTAAAAACCCTTGCCCGGAAGACCCAAGACAGAACACAGTTTGGGTTGCTACCTGAATCTGTGCTCTCCGAATTGCAATTCGGAGACCCCAAATATTTGCCTTTGTTGCCTGGCAGTTCAGTTTGTTATTTTTTGGTTGACAAAGGTCTGAAAATAAAAAATTAGAAAGTGACATTTTAGAATTACTTGAACATGGAAAGGAGGCTTTAATCAGTCTGTTTACCTCTGGACATAGACTTGAGTAACCCAATTCCGTCCTAAGTTAAGGAGTGCCTTGCCAAGGAACTGCTTGGAGCACACTTCTCCACTGTTCAACTGTTGTATCCTCTGGGCACTAGAATAAAGCCCATAAATGTCACTGGGGTTCTACTGATTCAATTAGAAATTCCTTAAAGAAGTGTTTAACCTAAGACAAAAATAACCAAACATTTTTTTTTTTTTTTGTAAAAAAAGAAACAGAACACAAACTTTGAAATGGGCAACATGCCCAACGGTTAGTAAATCTAAGGTCAAATCTGGGCTCTGCCACTCACTAACCCTGCAGCCTTGGACAAATGAAATAGACCTTCCAAGCCTCAGATGTGTGAACTTGAAAATGAGGATACTACTACTACGTGCTTCATAGGATGGTTTGTTTATTTATTTATTTATAATATATTTTTATCACAGAAGCTGTGAATTTACAAAACAATCATGCACATGTGTAGAATTCCCATACAATAACCCTTCATCAATACTCCACACCGTGGTGGAACATTTGTTACAGATTATAAGATAATATCATAAGACTATTACCACCAACCATGGCCCATAGTGTACATTTGGCATATTTTTTCCCATACCCTTCTATTATCAACACAGTACATCTTTGGCATTGATGCAAGAAAAACACAGTATTGCTGTTAACTAAGTCCATAGGTTACATTAATTGTATTTTTTCCATGCTTCCCACCACCCTGCAATAGTGATGTACATCCGGTCTAGTTCACAGAAGGACATTCTTATATTTGTATTATTAACCACAATTCTCATCAACTTCTGGGTTCACCATAGGATGGTCGTGAGAATTAAATAAGATAATGTACTTAAAGCCCTTAGCACAGTCCCTGGCATCTAGTAAGGGCCTTATATTAGTTGTTATCAATTTTTACCATTAACACGCAAAAATAATTCACATCTATATTAAGAGCAGTTCTGGAATAAACATCCAATCCCCTTTTGTTAAAATATTGGTAAAATCTAGGGAAATATTCATTACTTCCTGGTTCCAACGAGATAGTCTTCCTTTGGCACCCAGCTTTTTATCCTCTAGTAGCTTTGTGTCCCTTGCCAGTCTGCATCCCTGGGTTTGAGGGATTTATAAACTCAAATGCCATATTTGCTTTCTTCTTTGTTGCCCAGGTAAGCACGCTGAGGATGTATTTTTTCAAGGAAGCAGATGGATTCCCTTCCCTGGCTGGGGCCAACTTGCAGTGATCCACTGTGATGATCGGGCAGGAATCCGCTCGCCAATCCCCGGACCTCCCCTGGGGACAAGAGACAGTTCTGTGGTCCTGATTATTTGGGATAGGAGCACCCTTTCTGCAGTCCCCAGAAACAGCTCCACAAGGAGCTATCCTCAATTACTCTGTGACATTCACTTCAGGTCAACGGTTCAGCAAGTGGTTTTGAATATCTGGAGCATGCCAGCTGCGTGCCAGGGGTACAAGTGTGAGTGAGGCATGGCCCCGGGGGCTGGGAGAGTTTAGTCTGGTGAGGAGCTTATCTTTACCTCATCTCTTTCCCAAGCATGGATTAGAATTAGACTGCCTCATACAAGGATAATAGAAAGTTGTCAGAGTATTTTGGTGTGTTTTTGCAATGGTGGGTATAGGTTTGTGGTATACAGTTTGTGGATGCTCTAAGAAAAAGAATACAGAATTATGAATTCTAAATTAAATAGGTTTTGAAAGGTACCAGTGCAAGCAAGAAGCCTTGAAGCATGAGCTTTACTAACTTCATGGTAAATCTGCCTCTGGATTTGAGAAGTGTTAAAAAGATCATTTACCCCTCAATCTCTTCCTCATTGCTCCTTACATTTGCCTAAAATTTCTATCATAATATGCATTCCACAGCTTAGAAATTAAAGGGTTTGGTGATATTGGTAATGTTTGGATGCTAGATAATGCTAGTACCTCCTTTATTTTCCAGAGCCTACAAGACCCTGTTGGCAAGGGTCAGGATCAGAAGACAAGCCAGGATTTTAAAATACCATGTTAATCTTTACACAAGAAGCAAGGCAAGTATATAAATTATGTTCTACCTGTCAATTAACATAGCCCTGATAAGAAGGTAAAGGTGGGACATGGTCAGGTGTCTTGATGGACAAGGCCTTTTGGACATCTTGAATGTTATAAAGCTACATACTTCTATGGGAGATAAATGTGTCTTTGTTGTCATAGGTATGTTTTCTGGATAGATAGATAGAGGCCCTCACAGTAGCAAACAAAATATTAAACTTCCTCTCCTGGGACATCCTACTACTCTCTCAAATAAGATGACCAGAAGCTCTGGAAAATATAACACTTGCCTAATAAAAGAAAACAGGCTTTGTTCATCATCATCCTTTTGTTGGTTTTCCTGGGTGAGTCTGCTGAACTGGAGAGTAGGTGTTGGCTGCAGCTCTCCTGAGATTCAGGGCTCAACCAGCCTATGAAGAATCTGAAGATTTAAGTCTCTGGGACATATATTTAATGGGTATAGTGCTAATTATTGGTTCACATAAAAGGGGCAGAAGAACCATGTGTAGGGAAATTATAAATGAGTCTTACTCTGATACATTGGGGAGATGGGTTATTATATATTCCAAGGTAAGCCATTGCCCTTCAAACTCAGAAAGCCCTGATTCCTTTGACTTAATGATTAATAATGATTAATATTTATACATATTGCATTAATGATTAGAATGATTGTTTTATATGTATAGCCCTCTTGGTTTCTTTTTTAAAAAATAATTAAAAAAATTTTAAAGATACTTAGATTACATAAATATTACACAAAAAATATAGGGATTCCCATATGCCCCACCTCTCATACCTTTCACAACCTCCCACATAAACATCCTTCATTAGTGTGGCACATCGCCTGCATTGGATAAACATACCCTGGGGCTTTGCCATTAAGCATGGACCATAGTTCACATGTAGACCACATTCTCTCTCACACAGTTCTGCATGTTATATGATGATATAAAGTGGCCTATATGATGGACAATACCCATCCCCAAAATAGAGAGTATCTGCAACTGCAAGCAAGACAGTTCCATCCATCTGTCCCATGGGATCTAAGCCCCTCTCAATCAAAATCTCATGATTGAGAAATGAACTAACATAAGAGGGAATACAACTATATACCAAAGTAGACTTACTACCATTTTAATAATGGAAGAACTTGTAACACTGATATAAAGACAGTGGTCACCAGAGGTTCTGAGGAGAGGGAAAGGGAAGGATAGGCGTAACAAGGGGCATTTTTGGGACATTGGAATTGTTCTCAATGATAATGCAATGATGGATACAGGCCATTTTGTCAAAACTTATAAAATTGTGTGGTGCAAAATGTAAACCATAATGTAACCTATAGATCATGATTAGTAACAATGCTTCAATATGTATTCACCAATTGTAACAAATGTACCACACTCACGAGAGATGTTGTCAATGGGGGAATGTATGGGAGGGGAGAGGGAGGGTATATGAGAATCCCTTATATTTTTATGCAAAATTTCTGTAATCTAAAGCTTCTTTAAAAGTAAAAAAATAACTCAAAAGAAAGAAAGAAAGTCCAAAAATAAATAAATAAATAAATAAATAAAAGAAAATAGGCTAATAAGCCACACCCTTGATCTTAATACTTGAAGCTATGAACCTTATTCCTATAATAAGGAAACTAAGTCCAATTACAATTAATGCCTAAGAGTCACCTTCTGAAACCTTATTGCTCAAGTGGCCTCTGTCTAGGCCAAACTCTGCAAATAAACTCACTTCCTTCCCCCATATGGGATATGACTCCCAGAGATGAGCCTCCCTGGTACCGAGAAATTATTACTAAGCGTTAATCAGCAATGCATTTGGAGAAAGACCTTGATCAGAAGGGGGAAATGTTAAATAAAATAGAGTTTTTATGGCTAAGAGAGTTCAAAGAGAGTCATTCTGCAAGTCACACTTATACAGGTCTCAGGTAGATTTCACCAACTGCCACAGTAAACAAAGCCTCAAACAAAAGTGCTCCAGAGGGCCCTAGGGACAGTCCTAGGGACAGCCAGACAACATTGGCAAGCCACACGGCCTCATGAAATCAACACCCCCTCGGGCAGGCCC
Source organism: Chaetophractus vellerosus (assembly GCA_004027955.1). Classification (NCBI taxonomy): domain Eukaryota; kingdom Metazoa; phylum Chordata; class Mammalia; order Cingulata; family Chlamyphoridae; genus Chaetophractus; species Chaetophractus vellerosus. The sequence goes on along the minus strand of PVKH010021748.1, from coordinate 5,242 downwards.
TGTTTGAGAATATATGAAAATCTATTTCCCCAATATAACATAGTTGTATCATTTCTAATTTCCCTAATCATGATTCTTCTACTCCTTTTGTTTGTACCTGTAATTTTCAATTTACTTGTTAAGTTTATTTCTCAGAGACTTAAAGCTTTCAAATTTGTTCCTATGCCAGATGAGCCCTGAAACCCGGCATATATGTGGTCAGCTCCCACTCTCCAGTTTGTCAGGCCTGCCCTGAACAACTAACAAAATGATGATGTTGGATCAGCCCCTCCCAAAAGCAGGGAGTATCTTCAACTGCAAGCAAAACAACTCCTTTCCTCTGCCCCATAAAATCTGTGTCCCTTCTCAGCCTGAAGCGGGCAGATTGGACATATGAACAGGGGGAGTGTAACTGCTGACTAAAGAGGATTTATTGTTATTGTAGTTATTATCTTGTGTTAACTGGGTAATCTGTAACATTGATATAAAAAATAAAATTTTAAATATAAAAAAGTTAAAATAATAAAAGACTATGTTCACGGTATAAAATTGGGAAAAGCACAAAATACAAAACAAATTCACTTTTGAATTGTTCTACCACCCAGAGATAACAATCCTCAACGTTTGGTGAATATTTTCCCAGTCTGTTTTATGTTTTCTGAAAGTTGTAACTTCCTTGTTTTTTGTGTGTGTGTTTTTTGGTGGGTTGTTTTGTTTTGGTTTGGTTTGGTTTGGTTTTTTGTTTTTTCATGAAAATACTCCACAACATTTCAGGGCCAGGCGTTTTGTAAACGTGTACTTTAACATTTTAAGAAAAGTTCTTCTTATGAAGAGGAAAAATAAGACAACCAAACACTATTGCTTAACTGATTGTAAAGGCTAGATGGGCAGGTATTATTACCAAAACAACGCAGCTGCTGCCACCTAGAGGAAAAATGTTAAAATACTGAAATGACATTTTAAGATGACGCCTGATGCAGTAAAAGCTGAGATAGTAAGGGTGGCTGATTTTGTTTTTAATTTTTCTTCCTTTTACCAGGTGGTTTTCCTCCCTGTTTTAAAAAAAAAGAATGCATTTGACTAGGTTAAACATTCAGTGACATGAATTTTAAAATTACAAAATGATATATGATGAAAAGTAGGTCTTCCTCTGACTCCAATTCCCCTCCACGGGGTCAGTTACTATTAGCAGTTTCTTGCACATTCTTTCAGAGACAGTCTAGGTATGTATGAGCCTCAAGGTTTGTGTATATATTTTGTATATATTTATACATGTATTAATTTTCTCCCAAGTGGTAGTGTATTGGACCCACTCTTCTCCACTTTGTTTTTCCTGGGTGCTTTGTTTTGTTTTCACCGTCTTGAGATAGTTCATGTCAGCACATACTGGGCGGGCTTCTTTTTAATGTGTGCCTTGTATTCCAGGTAACCATGATTTGTTTAACTGGTCTTCGATGAACAGATATTAAAGATCTCTCCAGTCTTTTGCTATTTCTTGTTCAAGGATGTGGTGACCTTCCTTTACATAAATCTTTGCACATGTGCCAAAATTTATATAGGTTTTGATCATAGGAAGGAAATTCTTGGGGCTTTGCTTTCTCATACAAGTCGAACCCTGCCTACTTCCCTCCCCTCATTTTTTCAATGTCATTATATCAAAATGTTTGGCTAAGTCAAAAGTCAGTGTTTACATTATTGTGATTATCACACAGTATTCACCACTGAATCAAATATATATTATACTTTCTTGTACAGCTTTCTGCTTTTCCTGGCATTAATTGCTAAACCCCTCACCCCTGCCCAAATTGCTAAGTTTTCTATATACCATCGCTAATTTTTTTGTTTTTTTTCCAGAATGATCCAACAGATTTTGGAAACCTCTTAGTTTCATTCTAAGAGATTTGGCAAACTCTTAGAATATGGGGGAAATTAATAATAACTTCCTCAAGTTCTCTAACACATTAAATAATCATCAGTTTATTTATTTTTCTCCCTACGAGCTTCCTTTCACATTTCTAGAGCCTCTGTCCTCCAGCTCCAGTTTGGAATGGTTGCTTTGCTAGGTGTGACAGGTGTCTGTCGTGCTAGGACTTCTCTTTGGCATCTTCCTGGGTGGATCCTCTGGTTTTTGTTTGTTTCTGGATCCCACATCTTCCTCTTTCTTGTTTACTCCCACATTTTGTTGAGTTGTGTCCTTTGATAGCTTTCTACTAAATGATGCGTGGCAGGTCGATTATTTGAGAGTTTGCATGTCTGAAAATGCCTTTATTTTGCCCTTTCATTTGTTGGGAGTTTGGCTGGATATACTGTTTTCGGTTACAAGATATTTTCTTTCTTAATTATGAAGGCATTACTCTATTGCCTTCTGGTATCCTGCATTGCTGTTGAAAAGCCCAGTGCCAATCAGATTCCTGATCCTTAGTACAATGTGACCTGGTTTTTCATTCTGGAAGTTTTAAGGACTTTCTCTTTATTCCAAGGATTATGGAATTTTCAGATGATGTGCCTTAGTGAGTGGCAGAGATCACTATCGTACCATAAACAGTCATGCCCTCCTTCCACAGTGCAGGGTGGTTGCTGGGAAGCCCGTACCCAGCCATACCTACACTTCTAGCCCCTTATATCTGGGTAGACCCTTGTGACTGGTTGTCTCCATGGAATGTGAGTAGCACCTGTGTGTGCCAGCTCAAGTGGTGGTGGTGGGAAGGAGGGAATGGGCTTGCGGGGGAGGGGTGGTCAGAAAAGGGGATGCACCCAACTCCCAGAAGACAAGTATTGGAGAAGGGCAAGGGGCCCACGGGTTCCACTATGTCCCTGGTTTTCAGCCCACCCACCTCATTCCTGCCTCGTGCTGTGCTTGGAGATACTGAGTTTGGACCCTTCTGTATTCTCAGTGGAGAACTGGCTCATGTCTTGTTTCCTGTGGCTGCTTTAACAAATTACAACAAACATTGTGGCTTAAAACAACAGAAATTCATTCTCTCACATCTCTGGATGTCAGATGCCAGACATCCGTATCATTGGGCTGCAAGCCCTCCAGAGGCTCTAGGGGAGGTCCTGGTGGCTGCTGGGGCTTGGGGCTGCCTTGCTCCAGGTTCTGCCTTCATAACCAGCTCCTTCTTCCTCCTCTGAGTGTAAATCTCCCTCTGCCCCCCTCTTAGGACACTGGTGATTGCACGTAGGGCCCACCCAGATAATTTAGAATAATCTCCTTGTTGCAAAATCTTTAACCTAATCACACCTGTAAAGTCTTTGCTGCAAAAGGTAATATTCACAGATGCTGGGAATTAGGATGTGGCCATATCTTTGGGGGCCATTATTTACGTACCACAGGGAGAGACGATAAAAGCATATGGTCAAGGCACCATATTTAACGGGAGTCCGTTCCGTGTTTTCTTCCAGTATCTTTAGATTTCCTTTTACACACACGAACCAGCAGGAATTTATTTTGGAATGGAGTTTCCCAAACACCACTTATTAACTATTTTATCTTTTCCCCATAGATAGGAAATAAAGATAGCTCACTCTTAAAAGACAAAATTAAAACACTCCCATTTATCTTCCTGTCACCAGTATAAAAATTTAATGCAAGTGAAAGTCAAACCAAGAAATAGCTATCATTTTGGAGAAATCATCTTTGCCCATTTTAGGATCTGGAGGGCGCGCGTGACGGGCCCCCCTGGCGGGGGGACAGAGGCCGCCTTTGCAGGATGGCCCCTCGGGGATGAGAACGGCCACGGCCGGCAGGATGGAGTGACAGGCGCAGCTTACTCCCACGCGGAGTCAGCAGCGGAGAACGGCGTGGGCGCGGGAGTGACAGCCTCGCGCTCCTTCTGGCCGCCCCAGCCCTGCGAGGAGCCCCAGCTCGGAGGCCTGCGGGCCTGTCACTGCGAGCTTGCAGTGGGTGGACAGAACACAAAGCAAGTGAGGTCACGAGTCAGACCTCCTGGCTGCTCCTCCACCAAATCCCGAAAAAGTGCAACATGTTCAAGTACCCCCGTTGCTGACCGCCACGAGGCAAACGGCCAATAGCCCCGTGGGGGTTTCTGTGCAGGCTTTGAACAAGGATTTCTCCATCTCGGCCCTTGTTTCACTCCTTTAAGGCCGACTTAGTGGATCCCAGGGTAATAGCTTTGTTTTAAAGCACTGTAATTTCGTTCCTTTCTGGACCATCTATGTATGAATCACTTTTTGCAGCAGTGCTAAGAGATGCAAATAGAAGAATATTATTTCCAAAAACTGAGATTTCAAGCTGGGTCGTTTAATTCTATTCTCTTGTTAGTTTTAAGTCTTAATAGTGACATTCATTTTATTAAAGAATGACAGGATCTAGATCAAAATTTTGTTCCAAGTACTAATGTAGCAAGCTGCTTCTCAATTTCACAGCACTCCATTTCTTTTATGTATGACATTTTATTGTTGGGTTTTGTTCCCCTCCAGTCCTGAGCTCCCAATCTCCAGTTCACACATACACAGAAATCTCTGGTTTCCTAAATCTTTCTTTATGAACAATCTAGATTTTTTGAGTATTCTATTTTGTTACTTTCCATACCTTCTAAGCACCCTTCTTCGTTGAAGGCTGACTATCTTATACTTGTCTAACACCAGCTCTCCCTCTTGTCATAGTACAATAACGTGGCTCTAAGTCTTTATTCCCATTTTGAGAGTACCCAAAGAGAAAAGAAAAAAGACAATGAGTTGAAAGGAAGCATGAGCTGTGGACAAAGTAAGAAGAAAAGAAGAGAGAGGTATTAAGGAGAAGTGCCTCTTAAAAAAGGAACTGCATCTTGTCCTTCTTTAAAACTTGAACCCAATATCAGAAAGCACATTTAATTCTGAATTATGTGGAATGCTTGGCCCATGAGTAAATGTTGCAGTAACAAAAATTAGGACTACAGTCATTTGTCTTGCGTCTTTCCTTTCCCCCTTGACTTCTTTATGAAAACCTTAGCATAATGCACCATTGCTTTATTTACAAAATGTTCGTTTGTTTATGAAAGTTGTTAATGTGAGAGCATGGATTTTAGAATCAGAAAGACTTGTTTCAAATCTTGGCTTTGCTATATGTAGTGGTTTGAGTTTGAATTAATTATGAATTCCAAAAATATAAGTTAGATTATGTTTGTAAGCTGGTCTGTTCATCTGGGCATGATTGAGTTGTGAGTAGGGCGTTAATTGCCACGTCAGTGAGACGTTGAGCCCCACCCCTCGGTGGGGGTGGACTCAAGTAGAAGCAGAGATTAGAGAGAAGCAGAGCTTTGGA
>PVKH010021747.1:0-14254 GCA_004027955.1 Chaetophractus vellerosus | reverse complement strand
GGGGTGGGGGGGGGGGCGGGGAGGAAGCTGCTGGTCCTTTGGGCTCAGTGCAACAGTAGAAACACGGCCATGTTCATTGGTCGCACGGAGGCAAGGAGTGATTGACAGTGGGGTATCAGAGGAGGCCATACGTTTAGCTGGGAGCCGAGATGAAGGGCATCCCAGGCCAAGAAAACCCGTTACAGTACATTTAGAGGCAAGAAACAATGTGGTACAGTTAGAGAACTACAAACAGTTTGGTCTTGGGGACCAGAGAGTTAAGAACAGATCAGAACCTACTGGGGTGGTGTGGCAAAGGCCCTGAAAGCCGTAAGCAGGAAATTGCCTTTATCTACTATATGTACCATTAAAAGAATTTCAACGCGAATCAGCTGTATATTATCAAAACAGAACCTCTGTATTAGCCTATGGCTCCCCCCCACTTCCTTCAGTGCTTAGGTAGAGAATCGGCCATAGTTTAAGGTATCATTTATGGCCCTTACTTTAAAGACTTTATGTTGCTGATTCCTTTGCAAAGGTTGTCATTATAGCGTCACAGACTCCTTGGGACCTAGACGAACCCTGGAGGTCATTCAATGTTTATCACAGCGGGTGCTATTGCTACATCTTCCTTGTGTGAGAGTGACCTGTGCGCTGCTGGAAATATAGTGTTCCTGGCACCTGGACACTAAATAGTAGTGACACTACTCTTGTCCCATCCAGTCAGTGTGAAAATTAAATTTCTAAATGGAATGGGCGGTAACCATGGTACCTGCCCCTCCCCCACCACACCACTGAGCATGGCCTACCCACGTTTTGCAGTTGGGGAAACTAGGGCGCAGCAAGGTTATATAACTTGTCCCAGATGAATCAACTGGTCAGGGGCAGAGCCTGGACAAGAACCAAGCTCTGGAATTCCAGCCCAGGGCTCTTTGTGCTGCAACATACCAGCTCCCTTCCTTGATTTATCGAAAGTTGAAATAAGTATGAGGGGCTGATTTACCGTCTCCTTTGGGGTCTTTTCTGAGTGAGGAGGAAAGAGAGCAAAATTGGAGTCAAAAGGTAAAGGAAGGGGAGCAGGTGTAGCTCAGTGGTTTTGAACCTGCTTCCCATCTACGAGGTCCTGGGTTCAATCCAGGTACCTCCTTAAAAAAAAAGGTAGAAGAAGCCCTGCTAGAATCAGAGGAGATAGATGCAAAATCAGAGATATGTGAGAAGAAAAGGGGCAGTTAGAATAACCAGAGAGGAGGGAAAAATTAGGCAGGTAGAGGAGAGAAGAAGCAGAGAAAGGGGAAGTTTCAAGAACAAGACGACAATACATAGCTCTCAATCACAAATTTGGCCCAATCCAGATGGCATGTTTTGTCCAAATTCCAACTCCGATCACTTCTTCCCAAGCATGACCTGCTGATGTTAATTCTTAAACATGCTGCACATCTCTGGGGTAGGCACCATGCAAGGCGTCAGAGATACAACGACGAGACGTCTTGCCTTTGCCTTGCCTCTGTAAAACCTGTAGCCTCATGGGGAAGGCAGGCATTTAAATTAATCACAAGATACGGCTGTCAGTTATTATAGCCAGCATCTGTGCCAGACACTGCCAAACATGTATATACATTATCTCTTGTAATTTGCACTAGAATTCTATGAGTTGGGTACCATTAGTATCTATATTTTCTAATGAGGAAACTGAGGCTTAGAAGATTAAGGGACTGGCCTAAGGTCATGCAGCTGGGATTTGAGCCCAGCTGTTTTTTTTTAGATGGATTATGCTGCCTGATAGCAGTAGCTAAAATGCATTTTGGAAGCCAGGTATAAAATGCATTTAGATGTATTTTATATGTTCATCTATGATACTGTCTGAGAACCAGATACAGACTTTTAAGTTTTCTCAAGAAGCAAGCGAAGAGAAAATGTCTCTTCAGGGACTGCCCCTCATAGTGCCCATAGTACCCCCATTTTCCTCTGCTATGTAATTGCTGCTTCGTCGTGTTTCCAAAGACCAGAGGTGCTTGCCTGGGGCAGCAGTTGCTTCTGCTCAGTGCTGTTTCATTGACCGCAAGTTTCGATTGAAGGCTATCTGTTTTACCTTAGGCCCCTGTTTAAGAGAGAGATAAATTAATAATCTCAACTAAATTATAGCAGAATACTATCCAGTTGAAACCATTCAAATATAAGAAATTTTAATAATCAAGGAAACTAAAGTTGCTCCTCATATTGAGTTCTTTCTGATAGAGGAGATTTTTGTATCTCCACCCAGGCTGAGCTCCCATTTCCACATAAACCCATCTCGCACTCAAGCTACTGTCTAGTGCCTTGGAGAGGACGTAGAACTGAATTGTTCAATGTTGCTTTCTTTATTTAACTTCACACCCACTGTGAAAATAAATCCAAAAGGGAATGATGAGGATGTTTGACAAAATCAGTGCTCTATAAAATTATCTTCAAAGAGTTTAGGATCCCTGGACGTGTGTAGGTGTCCCCCATTGACATACAGTCACAATAACCATGACAGTTGTTCTTTAGGGTTGGAACTGAATGTTAACGTTGCCCATAAGGACTAAAGTCTTTTGATTTTTTTCTTTCCAGGGTCGTCATGTTAAAACGGGCCAGCTTGCAGCCATTAAGGTTATGGACGTCACAGGGGTAAAGTATCCTTTTCTTGCTGCTTCAATAATTACCTATTTGTAATAGGGAAGTTAGTGATAGAAAAAAGGTACATCTAATGGCTCTGAAAAGATCATTTATTCAGAAAAATAATCCTCATAAATATCTGTGATCTTGCCCCACTTGTGCTTAACATAAAGAAGTGTTCAAAAGCTGACAGAAAAAGTCATGGGTAAATCACTCTAATTAGTTAGATACCTACACACTGCCTTATGTAGTTACAGTGAATAATTTGTGCTCATAATTTAGATAAGCACAACCATGGATATTTGCATATGAAGAAGAACAAGGATTTCAAGGTATTAAAAGAATATGACTGAGATTACACAGAAGAGATGGGTTTTAACAATTTTCCCAAAGGTCCACCTGACACTGGAGTGGACGAAGCTTGGATAGCTCTAAAATCCTAGACGGGTAGTTAACATGAATCTTTTCCAAGATAAAATATTATCGACAAAATAATCACAATCACCACAAATTCATATTATTATAGGGCAACTCTAAAATAAAATTTCTGCCTGGATGATCAAAAGCAATCTAAGGAATAGACTTTATTTTAAATACAATCTAATGTTTCAATCCTTTTTGCTAGGTCTATTTAAAATATTTTAATGCCTTTTTCAAGAGTGCAGAGCAGAAATCAGACTTGAAAGGACTAACTGGACATCAAAGGCATGTTAATTTTCTATTATCCTGGGGATTTTTCTAAGCAATCTGTCTACTTTACATGAAAGCTAAAAGACCAGAATCTTCATTTTGACCCAGAAGTGGATTATCCAGCATAAATAGGCATTGAATAAATGGGCACACAAAGATATCAAGAACTAGTATACAAATAAAAAAGGTACACAGTATGTCTGTATGTTAGCTTTCATTCCATACATTTTCTGGTTCAGTTTGTTACCTTTGATAAGTATATGTTATATGATAGGTTATTTTACCATAGTGCCAATTTTAATAACTTTTCATTTATACTATACCATGTATTGACTTAACTGTCCTTATTTATTTATTTATTTATTTATTTATTTTTAGTTTTGTATATTTTCTTTTATCTTTGAATTGCTGCAGATTTATTTATTTTTTTTACATCAATTTGTGTTCAGGACGCATGCTAAAATTATTTATTAGATTACAGAGATTTTTTTCTAGATTCTTTGGATTTTCTACATACACTTTTTTTTTTTTTGCCTTACTTATTATTGATCTCCCAACCCCAAATTTATCTTAATTCCTCTTTGAACTATGGATATTTTAACCAGTAAAATTTTTCCCTTATGTTTATTAACATTTGGATATAGTAATGCTTCTTTTTATTTGTCCTAAATGCATTCTTTAAATTTCATAGGTTGCCTGCCAGTTCAAATATTTAATCCCAATCAATTATTAATTCATTGGATCTTTACTGAATAAGAAACTGCATCTGGATTGTATTAATTAGGTTTGGGTTCCGCTGCATGGAACATACCCAAAATAGCCGACGTGTAAACGTAGTAGAAGCATCTTGCAAGGCTGAGCCTAGAGGTCGGCAGCCCAGTGATATATGGCAGCTGTGTGGTAGAGTAGGAGGATGTTCCTGTCTTTCTGCATCATCATGCTAATGAATGACTTACACACTTCATGTCACTTCATGGTTCAAGGTGGCTGTCAGATTTCCATCGATCACATTCTATGGCGGCAAAACCAAAGGTAGAAGGGAACAGAAGAGCCCCTTCCAGTGGTATCTTTTTCACTTATGCACAAGGTTTCTACTTCTTTCATTGGCTATCCTTAGCTGCAAGGGAACCTGGGAAATGTAAACTTTTGGTTTGCCAACGTGGTCAGTTAAAAATCCGGGTTCAGTTATTCGGGAGGAAATGAAGACTGGATATTGGGATGTTCAGTTAGATGGGTCGGACACAAAACTCAAAATCAGATACTACCAGTCTCCACATAGAAACCCCATTATAAATGTGTAAACCTTTTACAAAGCTCCAACCTCAGAACAAATCAGAATTTGTTTTGCAATACTCCTGAAGTCATGCTACTGTATTTTCCTTGGATTGAGTAGGATTTCCATATAATGATGTGCTCTTGGTAGTTTAACAGCTAATGGTGGTGGATGGAACCCAAGACATTCACACTGTAGTTTACGTTCTATCGTTTGTATCGTGTCATTCTGTGGCCTCTACTTGAGTTCCACTGACATCCTGTGTCACGAGTTGTGTGACACTCAGTGTGCACAAGTTGTGTATTAATACATAAAATGTGACTGGAAAGCATGGAATATTACTTTTCTAGTTCCCGGTTCTAATTGTGAGGCTTTAAAGTTCTTGGAGAACTCCTCCTACTATTTTCAGACCAGCTTGCTTTGAATCAAAAAAGTTGCACATGCATATTAATCCTAGAGTATTTTCAGTTAAAGGAGTGTCAGTTAGCCTTTCTAAACTGAATTCCACTAGAAAACTCAGCCCCACAGAAAGCCATTTAGTGACTCTTTCCACAATTGTGCCAAGAATGGAATAACACCAGTGCATTCTAGATGCACAGGAGATTTAGCCCGTTACAAACAATGGATGCTTTAAGGCAGTTGGGCTTAATTCTCTTGGGGAATCCTGGATGAGAAGAGCTGGATAGTTTCCTTGATGTAGGCCCAGCATTGACCATTATTTAATCACTGACCCTTAACAAAGGCAAACATGGATACACATCAGGGAATGGTTTTCTTGTTTCTCATGGTGTCTGATACAGCATCAAATGACTTTGTATCACCCCCTTACTCATCACAGTCAACATAAGATTTCTTTTGTGGAACTCATGTGGTGCCCTTAAAAATACAATGTATTTCATTTTGTCATGTTGTCTTTTGTGTATTATGGAATGCTGCAAAAGCTTTTTACCAATTATTATAAATGAGCTCATCATAGCTGCTCCGTTTAAAAGTGATGAATTCTCAAAGGTTGCCTCTGTTAATTGTATACTGTTACTTGTATAAAGTTGCTATAGTTTATCATCATGCAACTGAGGAAGCCATAAGCTTGAAATCATTTTTTAAAATCATTGATTTTATTTGATACCACTTTTTTTTTTTTTTTTTTTTTTTTTTTTAATGTGTATAGAAAACAGCCACAGAGAGGACTGGAAATAATGCTAATGTCCTTCCAGTTTTCAGGCTGAGACACTTCCAAATTTGCCAACATTTGCCTCCAAATTTGTGCTTAAACTCCAACTCAGTCTTTGAAGTTCTTTTAGTTCCTGAAATCATTGAGGGAATGCTCCCATTTCGTCCCTCTCTGGAGAGTCCCTCCCAGCTTGACTTGTGTAATCTAGGTTCCCCTAGAAGACCTAAGAGTCATTGGATCCTTTAGAGTAGTGTTTCTCAAAGTAGACTCCCAGCATCAGCACCCCTTGGGCTGCTCAGACTCCTGGGCCTCTGCAAAATTTCTGGGTGTTTCAAAAGGCTGCTCCTTCCAAGGGGTTCATATTCACACCAAAGTGAGGACCCCTTTTCAAATACTTATATTTACTGTTCTTGTCCCCAGATGTGAAGGGATTATTATTCTTTGATAACCCTGTAAATAATCCCTCTTTTCATTTGGATAAAAACTTTGGTGTAAAGTATAAACTAGTCCTTTTACAATGACTTCTTGATGCCCATATAAGACATTGAGGTACTGCCTTGATGTCCTAAGCTTTGAAATGACTGGTTGTGATTACATGACTTGACACCTTGGGTTGTAGTACCCAAACCCCCACTCAAACTGAATGAAACTGAAAAGAGAATTTACTGATTTTGTTTTGTCTTGGTTTGGTTTTTTTGTTTGTTTAAAAGCTCAGTAGGCTCCAGGAAGTCACATGATGTGAATAGGAATTTTCTCTCTTTCTCCTTTTCTGCTTCTCTAGGCTCTGCTTTTGTACCTCCAAGGGGTGGCAAAAACGACCCCCAGCTCCAGGCTTATGGACTAATGGCCTCATTGCTGTTATTCTCAGCAGTGGTGCCAGGGGACTCCCGTTGGTCCAGCTTGGATCATGTCCCCTTCCCTGAACCAATCCCTGTTTCTCTTCTGCCCCCTTCTGGATTGGATGTCTGGCCCTGGAACTTACCACAGGGACTGAGAGATGGTGAAGGTTGATTCCTCACAGGAAAACCTAAGACCTATTACAAAAAAGGATGGGAAGGACTGGATAGGCAAAAACAAGAGAATTCCAGTATTATCATATCATATCATTATAGTGGATGTGTTTAAAACTCATTTGGTCCTTAGGTAAAGTGCATCTCTTTTTCCTTTTTTATATTTTAGTTGAAAATAGTAATAATAGTAGCTAACATTGGATGGAGAGCTTATTATGTAGCAGAACGCTTTTAGATATTTTTTGTATATTAATTCATTTAATCCCTCAACAACCTATGAAGCAGGTACCATTATTAGCCTATTTTAGAGACAAGGAAACCAAGCATGGCATAGTTAAGTATCTTGCTCAATGTAACATGACTATTCAGTAGTGGAATGAATATTTCAATCTGAGCAATTTAACTCCATCCTTTAAGTACATCTTCTTAACCACATAGCTAGAAGTCTTCAAGTTACAGGGATGTTCAGTGTTTAATTTAGTGCTTGGTTTTTTTTCATTGATTGATTCAAGAAACATTTACTAAATACCTACTTTATGACAGGCACTGAAAATTCAATGATAAAAAAGTGGTCCCTGCCCTGAAAGGGGTAGCTCACAATAGCACAACATTGTCCTAAATATTTATAAGTAAATCCCATAAATTGTGTTTGAGTCATAAAATTTGGGAATAAAGTTACTTATTAAGTTGAAGGACACTCAGGGGCAGTAGCTAAGTCCTGCAGGATAGTCAGGGACATTCCCAGCCAAGGAAACAGCAGGAGCCAAGTGTGTAGACTGAGAAATGGAACATGTTCTGGAAATCACACATAATTTAGTTCTGAGGTTAAAAAAAAGTGCTGAGGAAGGAATGGTACAAGAATCTGGACAAGTTAGAGCAGGTTATGAAGAGAATGGACAAAGTGACAGGAGTTTACATTTTATGTTGTAATTCCAACTCTTCAAACTTTTTATTTTCCCAATAGACCACTTTGATCAAGTAGTCTTAGGAGAAAACTGAATACAGGCATACCTCGGAGCCATGGCAGGTTTGCTTCCAGACCATAGCAAAAAAGCGACTATCGCAATAAAATGAGGCCCATGAAATTTTTGGGAAAAGTTATGTTTATACTAACTCTAGTCTACTAAGTGGGCAGTAGCATTATGTCTAACAAAAACAATGTCCATATCTTAATTAAAATGTGACACAGAGACACAAAGTGAGCACATACTGTTGGAAAATTGGCACTGATAGACTTGCTCCATGCAGAGTTGTCACAGACCTTTGAAAAAAAGGGCAGTATCTACAAACCTATAGTGAGTGTAGGAGCCAGAAGAAGTTGAACAGAAGATATACCTGCTAGAAGGATCCCCTCTAAGCCTTACTTGACTGAGTTCTGATTTCTGTCCCCACCCAAATAGCAAAACAAAAGATGAAATGTTTTATTCCATCTTGTGTTGTTTGGAAGAGTCAGGGGGACACACTGCTCCAAGCACATTTGGTTGTTCCTTCTCAAAGTGGAGTGCTTAGTAGCATGGGAGGTGGATTCGGAGCCTCCCCACCTCACCCTTTTTCTACTACTTAACACTTTGGGATTTGGACAGGAAACTTAAGAACACTGAGACTCAGAGAGACTATCTTTAACTTTATCATCTACACTTAACTTACTGGAAGGTTGCGAGATTGAAAAGAGATCCTGCCAGACATACAGCAAAAAGCCTTACACAGATTCAGACCTCTATTAGCAAATGCCCCAGGATATCACACACACATTGTGGGTCATTTGGATGACATAGTATAGATCATTATCATGGTCATTTGTTGCCAGACCATTAGCACGGCCCCTTACTGGCCAACTGCCTTTCATTTCTATCAGCCTCTGTCCCCTTCTGTATTTGGCAGCTAAAGAGGTACTGATGCAAGATACCAGAAATCTGTTTGCTTTTATAAAGGGTATTTATTTGGAGTAGAAGCTTAACATTTACCAGGCCATAAAGCTTAAGTTACTTCCTTCACCAAAGTCTTTTGCCACGTGTTGGAACAAGATGGCTGCCGGTGTCTACAAGGGTTCAGGCTTCCTCTTCCTCTTAAGGCTCCATGGTTCCAGCTTCTTCCAATATCAGCTGTAGGCTGGGATAAGTCTCATCTCTCTCCCAGGGCTCATTTCTCTCTGGGCTCAGCTGCTCTGCTCCCTCCACAAGGCCAGCTGTAAACTATCAGGCAAATGGCTCGTCTCTCTTCCCAGGACCTCCGCCATGTCTAATGGAGCCTTCTCTCTTTCCTCACATATCTGCTTCTCTGCTTCCCAGGACTCTAACATTAAAACTCCAGCTAATTCCTCTGCCTTGTAATTTTCTCTGTGAGTCCCCATTCACCAAGGGGCTGGGGACTCAACATCCTACTGACATGGCCCAATCAAAGCCTTAATCATAATTTAATCAAGTAAAAGTGAAACCTCTGAATCCAATACAATCTAATATGCCCAGAGGAACAGATCAATTCACAATCATAATCCAGTGTCTATTTTTGGAATTCATAAACAATATCAAAGCGCTCTACCTTCCCTCCACTTGCCAGTCCACACGCAGCCACACCGGTCTGTCACCGTTGCCTTTCAGGTCTCTGAGTGTCTGCACACGTCCCTTGTGCTGGGAACACCCTTCCCTTTTTCTCTCACTAATTTTGGATGGAACATCACTCATTTAATATCCTGCTCACATTCAGTTTTCTGAGGCCTCTTCTGACCACACGCACATGCTGCTCACCAAAAGTTGTTAGGCACGCTCTCCTTGGTACACCGTAATGCTTTGTACAATCCCTTTGCTGCATTGTACATGGGTGTTTAAAATGAATGAAACAGGTGAGCTTCCATGCAAGTGATGTTACTCTATGCACCCTATGTGCTTTCTTTGTCTACACCTGATTTGCAGACACTGTGTTTCTACCTTTTCCACTCACATTTTGTATTTGTGCTCCACATTCATTTTATGTCCTCGCTGCTTTAGTGCCCTCCCCAACCTGCAACTCTGATTTCTAAAACTGATGGTGGTTCTGAAAGTGATAGGTTACTGTAAACCACAGGTAGATGGTAAAATGATGTCCTGTGGAGCAAGGTCCAAGAGAGAAATTTTGGCTAGATTCCTTGAAGCTAAAGGCTGAAATCACAAAATTTCATTAGTGCATTCATTCATTCATTCATTCAAGAATGGATGGTTGTGCTGTATTCTGGGATGATAGCAGTGATCAAAACAGACATGGACACTGTTTTCTTTATTCCAACACATGTGAAAAATGTTTCACAAACAGTTAAACAGTTCCTTAATCATTTCTGATAGGCTTTCAAGGAGGAACGTAGAGTACTAAGAGAATTTACAAAGGAAACTGACCTACCTGAGTGGTTAGTTAATGTTCACCTGAGAAAGTGACAAGTCAGTGAGAGCCAAAGGCTGGGCAGACCTTGGTTAGCCAGGTGAAGGGCGGTAGGGGACAGTCCCACCTGTAGGAGCTGCACCCTCAGGTGAGGTCAGCAGTGCCTGGGGATCCCCACCTGTGGTTCCTCTCCCACAGAGACCCTTCGGGATCCCCTTTAGGACTGTTGTTCTTTGGTTATTATCAGACAGTTAATTTCCTTGTCCCCAGAAGCACATGATGATAACTTCTAACAGAGAAAAGATAAACAACAGTGGGTTTCTTTTTTTTCTTCGTTCATGTTGTCTCCATAATACTCTTCACCTTTGGAGCTATTTCCCTGCTCCAGTTTTGTATGTTATTACACCATGTAGCACTCTGATAGCTTCTGGAGTTCTGAAAATGAACAAGCTGAGCTGCCCAGTCCATGCACATGTCAGCATCTGTCCTTATTTTGCTTACAGATTCCATGCCCCTCTTGGTGGCTTGTGTGTGCCTGGGTCTCTGCACATGTGCTGTGCACACAGGGTATGTGGTCTGCATATGTGAGCTTTTCGATCGTCCTTGCACACGTGTTAGAGATATTGTTTAAGAACACAAATGAAAAGGATAAGCGTTTGTTATCACTGGTTTTAAAAAAATATTTTTACGTAAGGTTTGGAATCAATGGTGCCTTTCGTTTGTGTAGTCAAAGCATTTGATCAAAATGATAATTAATTCTCATAGCCCCCTGGTGGGGCTGAGACACATATAGATGAGAAAATTGGCATGCAGAAGTTGGGGTGCCTGGAGTCACGGAGCAAGCTGTTCAAATCCAGATTTGCAACCAAATTCCCCAATAGTGGACCATGGGGCCTCCTTTTGCAGAAGTGTCCCTTCCTTTATGCTGCCAAGACACCTTCTCCACCTGACATGTGGGCCCCTCTTTTGACTTATATATGTTCTCTTTTGTTGAATTCTTTTGCTCTTTTGTGCCTTGACTTTCCCATAAACAGTTTGGCTTTTGCCTTAATGACTTGATACTCATCTTTTTAAAAAATCTTCTTTTTAATTTAAAGCCTACTGACTTTTGTGAGCTCCCAAAGCCAAGAGCAAGAGCTGTACTTTATCCATCTTTGTGTCCCCTGGAGCTTTGAACTTGGCACATAGTCAGTGTTCCAAAAATGTGAGGTGGCAGTTTGTTTTGTTTAAATAACTTATGAGTTTATGCCACAAAAACACAAAATGATATATGTAAAGATACGAGACTAGAGAAAATATAAAGAGTAGAAGTCAGGAGCAAGGAAAAACAAGTCCAAATTATAGGCCACAGAGAGATTGGTAGTTATTTTTTCTGGTAACTAAAGCCAAAAGCAGAGACATTATCAGTTATACTGTTTATACCATCAGAAAGGAAGATGCATTCCAGTGCCTATGGGCTGTTACCCAAATCATAGGCCTAAAACCCTGGAGGCTATAAAGCCACCTCATTTATGGTAGACTTTAGCGGAATGAATGCCATCACTGCTAGGGTTAAATCCTGTTTACTTCTTGGTTACTTTCTAAAAAAATTCCTGGTTTTCTTGGGAGTTATATATCATTGCAGGCTTGGATGTGGGACCAATGCATTGATCAGACTTGTATTATCTGTGCCTCTAAGGGGCATTGCTTCATAGAATGAGAGAGCGGGTTAGCCTAGAGATAAAGATAAGCCCTGCTTAACCTTACTGTACTCTACATAGGCAAATGCTGTTAATGCTACCTCTCTCCTAAAGTCAGTGTGAGAAGTAAATATAATTAGTTACCAAGAAGAAGATGCAGAACATGGCACTCAGTGCATGTTGCTGTTCTTCTTATTGGGTCTTTTGCAGACAGTTTTTCAATTTTTTTCTCCATATTTCCCTGTAGCCGAAAACATGCTCCATCCCCTTCAGCCACAGGGCCTTTGGAAGCACTGTTTCTCTGCCAGAAAGACAATTCCTTCCCCAAACATCCCGTATCACATTTTCTCTTTTTTCTCCCCAATTGGATAACTCCCATGCAGCCTTTAAAACTCATCTCAAACTCGACAGTTTTGGGGTAGATGCCCCCAATTAGAGCAGCTACCACATATTTCTCATGGTAGCAGTTTTGCATGTATCTGTGTGATTCTTTGATTTGAGTGATTACTTGTACCCCACTAGACTCTAATATATTTCACTGTGGTACAGCTTAAATATGTTTATGCTCATTAGCATCATGCCTGGTAGATAAGAGGCACTTAATAAATATTTGGTTTTCCTAGGGTTAACATATATAACCAATCCAGGTACTGCATGCAGAGTGCAGTGACAAAGTCCTCTGAGTTCTATCAGTGAATCTGCAATGAGGAGGGTACACTTAGGCAACTCAGCTACTCTGGGCCGCCTTGTCTTAGAGCTGTAAAAATATAGATCTTAGTCACGGACCCCAATCTTGAGATAATTTTAGGGGAACCCCATATGCTCAATCCTCATTTAATTTTTAATATATTTTGACATTTAATATAAACTGTGCTTTTAAAAAGCAAACCTCAAACTGTATGGTATACTTAAACTTTAAATGTATTGAAAATGCCAACCTGTTCATTTGTACTGCTAGATTACCTCATCCGTGTACAGAATGTCGTTCAGTTGAAGATCTTACTGGAATTGCAAGGCAAGCTCTTTAATGATAACTGTTAACCGTTTTCAACTACTTATCATAGGAAATGTAGATTTTTCTCTATTCTTTGGAACCCAAACAGAATAGAAATTGAGAATTGAAGCTGACGTGAATTCAGATTTCTTTCATGAAAAGTCTAATTTTGTATTCACTGAAATAGCTTTCTTGTTTTTGTGGATTAACTTTATAAGCAGATATCACATAGTTGAATTTATAAAAGTAAATGTTATTGATAATCTCTTTTTTTTCTTTTCTGCTATATATTGGCATCCTGAATCAAATTTCTATTGGAGAAAGGGATTCACTACTACAAATTATTATTTTTATTTATTTTTAACTTTTTATTTTTTACTTTTTTGTTACTGGGGATTGAATCTGGGACCTCGTACTTATGAAGCAGGTGCCCCACCACTGGGCTACACCTGTTCTGCACAAGTTATTTTTTAAATGGTGGGATTTTAAAAACAAAAACACATCCTAGATGATATCTATGGTCCCTTCAAATTCTAATATTCTATGATCCTTTAAAAATAAGTTGTCTTCAACTTTTTGTCACATTCATCAGTGGCGAAAGTGAAAGTGATTGATGAGTTAACACAGATGCCTCCCTTGATGCCAGCAGCTGCCACGAGCAGGAGCAAAAGTGGTTCTAGCCACTGTCCACATCCAGGGGATGGCGGCATTTATGAGCCTGGACACCACATACTTCCCTCTAAAGTTCAAACTGACTAGTCCCCTGCATTGTTATAGGAGTCCCATGGTTTTAGTCCTCTTCCATGGATTGTGAGTTAAATGTTTGGCCAACATTTTGTAACAAAGCACACTAATATTAAATGTCTTATTAATTCCTTTTTAAAATCCTGACATATTGTAAGGGCTTAAAGTGTGTTCCCCTGTGTAATAAATATTAATAAATATGCAACTTAAAATCCCTCCTTTATCCCTTGAAGTCATCCATAACCAAATATTATTGTGTGCTGACAGACTCCTTTAATTGGAGGGCCAGGGGCAGGTTTCTCTTCAGCCCTGGCTTAAGATGCTTCTAAAGTCATTTTTCATAATTTGCAGCTTTGGTTTTAGTTGTCTTGGGATAGTCATCCTTTTTCTGTCTAGGAATTTTCTCTATAGAATTAAGAGTACTGGCTTTGGAGTTGGACAGATCTGGGTCTGAGTCTTAGCTCTAACATTTAAAATGTGAGTAAACTTAGGGAAATCACTTACCTCTCTGAGGCTTATTCTCTCCTCTGTAAAATGGGATTGTTAAAAACACCTACCCCATAGAGCTGTTTCGAGTGTTAAATAAGATAAAGCACCTAGCACCACCACTGGCACTCAGGGACGTCACTACATTTGTTGGCTTGGGCTATACCTTCTGACCACCACTGAGATCAGCATATCGTCATTAGAGGTGGTCAGTGGCTTAACAGCATCTCCTGGAATCATCTGTTT
>PVKH010021746.1:0-14276 GCA_004027955.1 Chaetophractus vellerosus | reverse complement strand
TTTCTAGGAATTTGTCCACCTCATCTATGTTTTCTAGTTGGGGCATACAGTTGTTTATGGTATCCTCTTATGATCTGTTATTTCTGTAGGGTCTGTGGAATGTCCCCCTTCTCATTTCTGATTTTATTTATTTGCATCATCTTTCCTTTTCCTGTGTCAGCCTAGCTAAGGGTTTGTCAATTTTGTGGATCTTCTCAAAGAATCAACTTTTAGTTTTGTTGATTCTATTTTTTTAATGTTATCCTCAATTATATTTATTTCTGCTCTGATTTTCCTATTTCTTTCCTTCAGCTTGGTATGGGATTAATATACTGTTCTTTTTCTAGTCCCTCCAGGTGTGCAATTCGATCTTCAATTTTAGCTCTTTTTTTTTTCTTTTTCTTTTTTTCAGGGATTGAACCAAGGACCCTATATATACAAAGCAGGGACTCAACCACTGAGTACACCCACTCTGCTCTTTTTTTTTTTTTTAATGTAAGCATTGTGGGCTATAAATTTCCTTCTCAACTCTGCCTTTGTGGTGTCCCATAGTTTTTTTTTTTTAAATATATATATATTCCCCCACTTTCTGTTTGTTTTTGCTGTGTTCATTTTTGCGTTCTTCTGTGTGTACTTGCCTCCCCCACCCCGTTGCGGGGGCCTGCCAAGTCAGCTCACCACGCAGCGGCCTTGCCTGCTTGCGGGAGGCTTGTCCTGCTTGTAGGCAGCTTGGCCTGCTCGCAAGGGCTTGCCCTGCCCACAGTGGCTTTGCCCTGCCATGGTGGCTTCCCTTCTCAAGGCGGTGTGCTCGCTCAAGGAGGCCCCAGGAACCGAACCCAGAGCCTCCCATGTGGTAAACCGGTGCCCTACCAATTGAGCTACGGTCGGGCCCCCATAGGTTTTTATATGTTGTGATGTTATTTTCATTTGTCTCAATGTATTTCCTGAATAATCTTTCAAATTCTTTTTTGACGCACTGATAAAATATCAAATAATTAAATGAGTGTGTTGTTTAATCTCCATATATGTATGAATTTTCCTGTTTTCTATCCATTATTAATTTCCAGCTTCATAACATTATGATCAAAGTGTTTTGCATAATTTCAATCGTTTTGAATTTATTGAGATATCTCTTGTGATCCAACATATAGTCTATCCTGGAGAAGAATCCATGAGCATTTGAAAACAATGTATACATTACTGTTTTGGGATGTAATGCTCCAGAAATGTGTGTTCTGTCTATTATTCAATGGAATACCATATCATTCAAGTGCTCTCGCTCTCCCTCTTTTTTTACCTTGCAGTTAGGGATAATGAAATTTCCATTATTTATCAGCCACAGAAATATAATATCTTAAAGATGCCTAAACACTGCTGTAATAATTCTTGATTTTTTTTCTATTTAATTAAATGTGACACAAGGACTAAATTTCATAGACGGTTTATAGATACTGAAATTTTATTTCTGAGATCCCATGGAAAATTAAACATGTTTGTGGAGATTTTTTTTAAAGACCCTGGATATAATGGAAAATCCACTCCTGGAAAACTTGAGAATAAAAATTAATATTTACCACTGTGAAAATTAAACTCATTTCCATGAATGCATAACTGATTATAGAAAAAAATATATTATTAAAACCGTTTACAGGGGGAGCTGATGTGGCTCAAGAGATTCAGCGCCTGCTTCCCAGGTGGGAGGTTCTGGGTTCAGTACCTGGTGCTTCCTAAAAATAAACAAAAAAGAATAAAAACAACCAAACAAGAGAATTCTTTGTGGCATCCAATAGGTTTTTCTATATTGTGTTCTCCTTTTCATTTGTCTCAGGATATTTGCTGAGTTCTCTCATAATTTCTTCTTTGACCCAGTGATTGTTTAAGAGTATGTTCTTTAATCTCCATCTCTTTATGAATTTTCCTTTTTCCATACATTATTGATTTCCAGCTTCATTCTGTTATTATCAGAGAAAATGTTTTGTGTAACTTCAATCTTTTAAAATTTGTTGAGTCTTTTCTTGTGACCACAAAATATGGTGTATCCTGGAGAAGTTTCCATGAGTACTTGAAAAAAAAAGTATATCCTGCTGTTTTGGGATGCAAGACTCTATAGATCTCTATTAGGTCTAGTTCATCTATCATATTATTCAAGTTCTTTGTTTCTTTACTTATCTTCCCTCCAGATGTTCTCTGGACATGGGCACATGTGATATTAATCAGTGGGAAAATATACTTTTCATAGCAGTTTTATATCAAATAACTACCCATGACAGGTTGGGGGGTGTTTAGTTAGATCCCTATTTATAAAATTCACAGTAATGAATTCTTTCTGCATAAAAACAACAAAATTCACAAAACAAATAAACAACTAAAACATTCTGGGTCTATAGACAAGAACTTTGAAAAACTTTTGAAATTCATTTCACTCTTAATATTGCATATCTTTAATGGAGGGACTCAACAAATTGAGACAAGACACTCCTTTTGGACTGGTTTCCTTCAGAACCGGAGACCACACTGCTTGGTGTTCAGGAAGTACGAGTCATCTCAGAGGGCGTGATGGTCTGGTGCTCATCTGTAGATAGTCAGGGATCAATTTTCAACACTGTCCTCAGCAACTGCAGGGATGGAGGGAAGGTTGAGGCCTACAGTAGACCCCACAGGCTTTGCCAGTTGCCTCTGGATTTCCCAGGTCAGAACATAATGGAGTGAGTCATCACACAGCAGACCTAGGAACTGGAGAGGGCCTTCTGGCCCCTTGCACACTTCTGGCCCAATGGACACCTGAAGACAGGATGTCTCAGCTAGCAGGGCAGGGCCAACTTTCTCCACTGAGGTCAAACTTAGAAGGAAAGGGTTCAGGAAACTGAGGCTACAATGAGGCAAAAGATTTATTCCTCAATGTAGAAGAGGTCTGATGTATTCTTATGACCTAGCATTACCCAAACCATATCTTATTTTTTTAATCCAAAGTGTGCTTTATTAATAAAAGGTTAGCTTTAATGGATACAAAATTGCTGTGTAAAATAAATATTTTCAAAATACATTTCTATAGGTAGAGATTACCTCCAAGTAAAAGAGCAATTATCTATTAGCAAAAGGATATATTTCTATTCAGGTAGCAAAACAGAATGGGATTTTCAAGTGTAATTGTCCCCATCCTGGAACACACAAATGCTATCAGGCGGCAGTTTGCCCAAGTACGGCTTTTACTCAAACACTAACAGGGCTTACAGTGCCCACTTGCAAATCCTTTTTTTCTTTTTTAGCTTTCTCTAGCATAGTTAATATTTGCCCAAATAACCCAAATAATTGACCTTGCATGGGGGTATTCTACAGTCACAGAACACTTTTTCTTGGTAAAAACATTGCTCAATGCACCTAAACATAGAGCCTTTAACCAGTCACAATTCAACGGTAAAAGGCCAAAGTTGACGAGAACACCGGCTGAGTTTGTGAAGTACTGCACCTTCATAATTAATGTATTTTGACCTCATTTTATTTTCTGTCTGAACAAAACAAAAAAATCTGAACCAACTCTCCTCATCCTCAGATTGCACCTGCTCCCTCCTCCTGCATCAGGGGATGGACTGACCACTGAACCAATGATAGCTTGCATTGTTGTGAAGCATTTGGTACAAACCATGAAATAGCATTGTCAAAATAGTTCTACTACCTATAGCTGATATCTTAAATTTACTGTATTATTCCACCAACCCACCCAATTATTAACACCTGTATTAGAATTATACATATATTATAGTTCAACAGAGAATGTTCTCATATTTATCCTGTTAACCTCAGTGCATATTCCACCACTGGATTCCCTGTGTTATACAGCCCCATGTTTTATTCTTTATTTTTTTAACTAATCAATGATAGTGATACATATTAATAAAGCATACAATCCATCCAAAATGTAAAATCAATGGTATTTGATATAATCACTTATTTATGCATTCACCATTTAAATAATTATTTGAGCATTTTCATTATTCCAATATTAATAACAAGAAGAAGAATAAAACAAAAAAAAGACAAATAAAACTCATCACCTTTCAATCTTTATGCTTCCCTTGCCTTAGATAGATGCTATTGTTTCTGTCTCTCTAGTTTATTTGTATTTATATTTTGTAAAAACAGTCTTATATATGCAATATTACCCTTGTTTATATTTCACATGAGGTTTCACTATGTTATACAGCCCCATGTTACATTTTTTGGCTTTCTTCTAGTAATATACATGTCCTTGGACTTTACCTTTCAACCACCATGATACCCATATAATAGCACTGCTAGTTACAAAGACTATGATGTGCTTTCACCCTTTCCATTCATTTCCAAAGGAAATGTATTCAACTCTATAGGATACTGCCAAATTGTTTTCTGAAGTAGCTCTACCATTCTCACAGCAGAGTATCAGTTTAAATTCCTCCACATCCTCACCAACACTTGGTGTGGTCAACCTTTTAAATTGTAGCCATTTTAATCAGTATATCATTGTAGCTTTAATTCACATTTCCTTAATGTCTAATGAGCATGTTTTCATGTCTTATTGGCCAGGGCTGGAGAATAAGCCCAGGATCTCATATGTAAGAAGCTGGTGCACAACTACTGAGCCACATCAGTTCCCCTGAGTTGATTTTTCTTTTTTTTTTTCATTTGTTTGCTTGTTGTTGTTGTTTTTAAGAGGCACCAGGGACCGAACCCAGTACCTACCATGTGGGAAGCAGGCACTCAAACGCTTGAACCCCTTCCGCTCCAAGAGTTCTTTATATACTGGCAAGAACTCATTTATCAGAAATGGAATTACAAATATTTTCACCATTCCATGGCTTGTCCTTTCATTCTCTTAACAGAATCTTTTTGAGAGTACACATTTTCAATTTTGATAAAATCCAATTTATCAATTTTTTTTTACAGATCAAATTGTTTTTTGTGTTGTATCTAAGAAATCTTTAATTCATCTAGGGTCACAAAGAGTTTCTCTCATGTTTTCTTTTGCAACTTTTATTGTATTAGGTTTTACATTTAGAGCTATGATCTACTTTGAGTATAGTTTTTGAATAGCACTTACTAAAGAATGGGAAAATGATCAGGGAAATGCTGCCTTGGGGAAAGAAAATAGCTACCTTTTCGCCAAAAAATGTTAATAGGCAGATGTTGATGTCTTTACTGAGGGAGGGACGTGTAAATGTGTAAGGACAGGGGAAAAAGTTCAGTCTATTGTATGTTAAGCTGTCGATTAGAGTCAGTTTGGAAGGAAAGGTAAATGAGTGTGAAATATGTATCTGAAGCTCAGCAATATCAAGGCGGAAAAGGTGTGTTTTGGAAATCGATGCATTGACCAATTTATTGAAAACTACAGAGATTAAATGACCTGAGGACAGGGGACTGACCAATTGGACTTGATAACATAGAGCAAGCATTTTCCTTGACAGGAGAATCTCTAAGAACTGCAAGCCTAATGGGGGAGGTGGTGGTGAAGAGGCACCAGGAAGTGTCAGGCAATGGTATGGAGCTGGAAGTGGATGGTGAAGTCAGAAGAGTTTTACTTTTGAAAGAACTTTTGTCAGTCCATTATGCTGATGGGAGAAGGCCTGGAGTAAAGTACAATAGATAAGAGAAGAGAGAGAACATGAAAAATAGCAAGGGTAAAGCTATCTAGCTGTTAGGAGGAGTTAGAATCCAGAGCCCACTGATGCATTGGGTTTTGACTATAGCAGGGGCAGTTCATCTACAGTCGTGAGAGAGAAGAAAGAGAATATGTGTACTCTCTATAGCTACACATGTTAATTTGGATGGGCATATAGTGGGATCTTCTTTTCTGCTTAGATTTTTTCCAAAGAAGTACAGTATGAGATTATTATCTGAACCAGAGGGATCAGCACAGTATGAAGATGGGCAGGAAATAATGAAGATCTGGGAAGAGTCGACTTGAAAAGAGAATAGGAAACCCGGTGGGGAAAGTGGTAAGATTGCATGACACTACTCAGTGGCCATTTGAGGATTTTCATCATGAAAGTTTTTGGTAAATTTCATTTAAATATAATATTCAGAAGAGTGCACAAATCATAGGTATACAGTTCAATAAAATTTCAGAAAAGTACATACCTTTATAAAAAGTACCAGTATTGATCAAAAGTACCAGTATTGATCAAAAAAATACTGGAATCCCAACATCGCTGTCAATTGGAGTTTTTTTTTTTTTTTTGCCTTATATCCCCCTCTTTCTGCTTGTTCTTGCTGTGTTCATTTTTGCATTCTTCTGTGTCTGTTTGTCTCCCCCCTCTGCGGCAATCCGCCAAGTCAGCTCATGGGCAGCAGCCTGCCTGCTCGTGGCGGCTTGCCCTGCTCGTGGGGGCTTGCCCTGCCCACGGCGGCTTGCTTTCTCAAGGCAGTCTGCCTGCTCAAGGAGGCCCTGGGTTTGTCCTCCCATGTGGTAGACTGGAGCCCTACCAATTGGGCTACAGCCAGCCCCCCAATCTGTCTTTCATACATTTTAATTTGGGGATAATTACTTGTATACCATCCACCTGCATCTTTGATTAAAGTTACCCTAAATGTATCAAGATTCCACTTTCATGAAAGTGGCACATGGCTATGCTCTCTGTGATGGACTGTGGGTTGGGTTCTCACTGAGCCATGATGGACTATGGCAAGCAAACCTAAATGCAAAACACTGTTCTGGAAACTGTTGGGTAAATGACTATGCAGCGTTGGCAGAAAATTATTTTAGTTTTTGCTGTAAAGGGGATTAGAGGTGCAAGGCAGAGCATGAGTTGAGTCAGGGTTCTTACAGTACACCTCATTTTTAAAAAAGATTTATTTTATTTATTTATTTCCCCCTATCCCTCACCCCACTGTGTGCACTTATTGTCTGCCCCCTGTGTCTCTTCATTGTATAATCTCTCTGTCTGCTAGGCTTCTTTGTTTTAGGAGGTACCGGAAAGCAAATCTGGGACCTCCTATGTTGGAGGGAGGCACCCAATCACTTGAGCCACATCTGCTCCCTGCTTGTTGTGTCTCCCTTGTGTTTCCCCTTGTTGTGTCTCTTTGATGTGTCATCTCATTGTGTCATCTTATTGTGTCCATTTGCCACACCAGCCTGTTGCATCAGCTTGCTGTCTTGCTCATCTTCTTTAGGAGGCAATGGGACTCGAATCCGTGACCTCCCATGTGGTTGGTGGGAGCTGAACTGCTTGAGCCATATCTACTTCCCCTATAACACCTCTTCTGAGAAGAAAATTCCTGCAGCAGGACAGCAACTGTGAGTCTGGCAACCAAGACAGCATAGAAATTCCCTGTGGTAGCTATATGCACTCGTCTTAATTTCCTGGTTGGTATGTCAAATACCATAAAATGGGTTGGCTTAACAACAGGAACATGTTACTAGCATTCTCGTTGGCTGGCAATATTTAGTTCCTTGACTTTCCCATAATAATGTGATGTTCTATCCTTTCTCTTCTGGGATCCTTTACTTTCCAGCATCCCATTCTACCCCCAGGCTTTCTGTCACTCTTTCTGTGTTTCTTCTGCTTATAAAGGATTCCAATCATGTGGATTAAGACCCAACCACATTTCCTAACTAAAAATGACATCTTCAAGAGATCCTATTTATAATGGGTTCACACCCACAGGAATGTAGTACAAGACTCTAAACATATTTGAATTTGGGGTACACAACTCAAGCTACTACACATCACAAATAATTCCACATCCAGGTTAATTTGAAGGACTAAAGGGAGTTTTTTAATTCAATCTAGACCATATCAAAAAATATTTCAGAGGTGACAAAGACAAAATAAATTGAAATAATGGGGACCAGTTAATTATTGTAGTGGCCAGAATTAGAAATTAAATATGTGAAAGGCTAGTCAGAACTCAGCAAACCTTCTGGCAAGTTCATGAAACCATAAAAAGGAGGATATAGTAATATGTATAGCATGGGATTTTTCAGGAAGTTTTTGAGCTTACGAAAGAAAACTTGATGGTTTTGGTTCTTGTAGTTAGGTCTTTGATCCATCTTGAGTTAATTTTTGTATAGGGTGTGTAATGGTGATCCTCTTTCATTGTTTTGGCAACTGTGGCAGGGGAGGGTCATTGGTGCAAGGAGTCAGTGGTGGGGGGATGTGTGGGGAAGGGTGCACCTGGGGCATGCCTCTATGGATTATGAAAGTGTTCATTTGTCATAGGGTGCTATCTCAGTGGATGGATACCCACACAATAGCCAAATATTAAATTCACATCTGGGGAGTCCTGCTATGTTATCTAATGAGTGGCAAGGATCTCTAGAGTACATAGGCAGTGACTAATAAAAGAAAACTGGCAAGTACACCATGACCTCAATATTAATGCTTGCTCTTATGAACTTTATTCTTGTCAAATTGAAACCTAGCCTAATAATATCTCTTGCCTAAGAGTTACCCCTGCACACCTCCTTGTTACTCAAATATATGTCCTCTCTCTAAGCCAAACTCAGCAAATAAACTCAATACCTTCCCTCTTCCAGTGTGGGATATGACTCCCAGGGATGAGCCTCCCTGGCTCCAAGGGGGGCTTATTACCAAGCTCCTACCTGCAATGCATTTGGAAAAAGACCTTGACCAAAAGGGAGAAACATTGACTACAAAATAATTTTTAAAGCTAAGAGATTTCAAAGTGAGTCAGGAGGTCATTCCAAAGGTCACTCTTATGCACATCTCAGGCTGATCTCACTAAATGCTACAGTAAAAAAAGCCTCAGACAGGATTGCTCTTGAACGCTCTAGAGACATCTGAACACTATACGCAAGGCACACAATGCCATGAAATCAGCACCCCTTTGGTGGGCCTTATCTTAGAATATATGATAACCTATTTCTCCACTGTAACAGAGTCAGGCTCATTTATAATTTCCCAGTACATGATTCTTCTACCCCTTTTATTTGAACTATAATTAGCACTATACCCATTAAATATATGTCCCAGACACTTAAATCTTCTGGCTGTTCATATGACAGTTGAGGCCAAAATCTCACAGAGTTGTAGCCAACAATTACACTTCATTTTTTTAGGACTCACCCAGGACAGCTAACAAAATGATCATGATGTGCAACCCCCATCCCCAAAATCAAAGGGTTTCTACAACTGCAAGTAAAACAGTTCCTTCCATCTGCTGCATAAGATCTAAGCCCCCTCTCAATCTCAAGGAGAACAGGTATCACACCCCAAAATCCTGAGTGAGGGATGAACAAATATAAGGAAGGGATGCAACCATGGACCAAAGAAGACCTATTATTTCTGTAGTAATGGAAGAATGTGTAACAATGATATAAAGATAGTGGTTACCATAGATTCTAAGGGGAGGGAGATGGAAGGATAGTAGACCATAGAGCATTTTTAGGGCACTGGAATTCTTCTGCATGATTTTGCAATAATGGATACAGGCCATTATACATTTTGTCAAAATGTATAAAATTGTACAGTGAAAAGTGTAAACCATAATGTAAACTACAGACCATGTTTAGTAGCAATGCTTCAATATCCATCATTTCTAACAGATGTACCACACTCATATAAGACGTTATTAATAGGAGAAATTATGAGGGGCATAGTGTGGGGTATATGGGAATCTCCTATATTTTTTATGTAACATTTCTGTACCTTTAAAGTTCTTTAAAAATAAAGTAAAAAATAAAAAGTCAACTGGTTCATCTGGGTAATTTGTTGTAAATTGTTTTCAGCAAGCCAACTGACAATTAAGTGGAAACTCACCACGGCTCCAGCCTCAAGAATCAAATATTTCAAAATATGAATGGTAAATAGAAAGAGACAATTCAATACAATATTCCATGAAGGCAATATTTAATGCAGGTATTATTATGCCCTAAAATATTATATGCAAGACACCAATCCCTTTATTGATTTTTTTCTTTTTGAGTTACCAATGCCGGGTATTGAACACGGGACCTTGGATATGGGAAGGCAGCACTCAACGACCAGAGCCACATTGAATCCCCTGAATTGGTTTCTTCACCTTTTGCTTGTTGTTTGTCTTTGTCCTAAGAAGGTACAGGGGACCAAACACAAGGGCCTCCCACGTGGGAAGCAGGTGCCCAACTGCTTGAGCCACATCTGCTCCCCTTTATTGATTTTTAAATCAGTGAAAATTATGGTAATATGAAGTTTCCTGAAAGACCACTGCATAAAAGTAAACAGATGATTTCTGATCTTTTTTCTTTATAGCATTCATATATTAAATAGAGAAGAGAAAAACAATGGACATAATCCAGTAGATCAAAAGTCCAAGTTTGAAAGATCAAAAAAATTGATGAAACTTTAGCTTGACTGACAGAAAATAGAGAGGACAAAAATAAACTCCTCAATGAAATGGGTGACATTACCACTGAACTAGCAGAATTTAAATGGATTGTGAGAAAAAACTATGAACAATTGGATGCTAACAAATTAAATAGAGAAAATGGACAAAATCTGAGAAACATGAAACTTCACTAAACTGACTCAAGTAGACATAGAAGAGCTCAACAGATGTATAACAATAAAAGAGATTGAATCAGTAATGAAAAACTTCCCTAAAAGAAAACCAGAACCAGATGGCTTTGCTGGTTAATTCCAAATATTCCAAGAATTAACACCAATCCTTATCAAACTTTAACAAAAAAATTGAAGAGGAAGAACCTCTTCTTAATTCATTCTAAGTTGTATTAGGGTTCTCTAGTGAAACAGAACCAACAGGAGATATCTGTAAATAGTATGAGCTTTTTATAACATTGTCTTATGTTTCTAAGGGGATGCCTGAGTCCAAATTCCATAGGGAAGGCTGCAAGCCAGGAACACCAATGAAGGTCTTCAATGAGTTACTCAGGAGACCCTGGCTGCCTCACATAGAAATGGGAATTCTCTCTCTGAACACTGAAATCACTTTGCCTTTTTTTTTCAAATTAAAAAAAATTTTTTAAAAAAATCACTTCTCCTTTTAACGCCTTCACATGATTGGATGAGACATCACTTATTGCTGAAGGCAATCTCCTCAGTTGATTGTAGATGTAATCAGCCGTAGATGCAGTCAACTCTCTGATGTTTAAGTCCATAAACTGTCTTTGCATCACAATTATCCCATTGCTTTCTTGACCAAGCAACTGGGCACCATTACCTGGCCAAGTTGACACATTAGTCTATTACAGAAGCCAACATTACTATAATAACAAAGCCCAATAAGGGAATCAGAAGAAAACTACAGAACAATTTCTCTTGTAACTATAGATTCAAAAGTTCTCCATAACATAAAAAGCAAATTGAATCCAACACCACACTAAAAGACTAATACACCATGAACAATGAAATTTATCCATGAAATGCAAGATTAGTTCAACATATGAAAATTCATCAGTATAAAACACGACAATAACAGAATGAAGAAAAACATCATGTGATCATCTCAATTGATGCAGAAAAACCATCTGATAGAATGCAACACCCTTTCATGATATAATACACTCAGAAAAAGAGAAATAGAAAGTAATGTCCTCAGCAAGAGAAAGGGCATTTATATAAAAATAACAGCCAACACAATACTCAATGGCGTAAATAAGCTTCTCAAATTTTAGTCAGCATTGACCACAAAATATAAATTTACTTCCATAAATCTTACTTTCTATATCTATTTAGGTTATCCTACACCTTCTGCTTTTCATTTTTGCTTTTTGTTCTGTAGACCTGTAGAGTAGTTAATAGTATTGTAAACATTCTATTATTTTCCTGATTTTGGTCATTGTACTTTGATTATATAAGATGTTAACATTAGAGAAAGGAGTGAAGAGTACATGGGAATTCCCTGAACAAGTTTTCCAACTTTTCTTTAAGTCTAAAATTATTTCAAAGCTGAAAGATTTAGAGAAAATAAGTTCATTCAAGGTATGAAAAAAAGATTTAGAGAAAATAAGTTCATTCAAGGTATGAAAAAAATTCTCAATGGTGAAAGACTGAAAGCCTTTCCCCTTACGTTAGGAAAAAGACGAGGATGCCTGCACTCACTGCTGCTATTCAACCTTGTGAAGGAAGGCCTTGTCAGAGCAATTACACAAGAAAAAAAAATGAGGCATAAAAATTGGAAAGGAGGAAGTAAAACTGTCTCCATTTGCAAACGACATGATCTTTTATATAGAAAATCACCAGTAATCCACAAACAAACTCCTTGAACTGATAAAGGAATTCAGCAAAGTTGCAGCTTACAAGATGAACCTGCAAAAATCAGTTGTATTTCTATATGCTATCAAAGAATATAGTGAAGTGGAAATTAAAAAGCATTCCATTCACAGTAGCCCCTAAGAGAATAAACCATTTCAGAATAAATTAAACCAAAGTGGTGAAGGACTTGTATACTGAAAATTACAAATATTGCTGAAAGAAATAGAAGAAAACCTAAGTAAATAGCAAGACATCCCATATTCTTGGGTAGGAAGACAATATTATTAAGATGTCAATACTACCCAAAACTATATTCAGACTCAATGCAATATCTATCAAATTCAAGGCAGCCTTTTCTGGGGAAATGGAAAGCCAATCCTCGTTCATAGGCAATTGCATATGGGCCCCGAATAGTCAAATCAATTTTCTAAAGGAATAAGAAAGTGAGAGATATCCCACTTCCTGATTTCAAAACTTACTTCAGGGGACAGATGTGGCTCAGTTGGTTGGGCGTCCAGGGTTTAGAGAGGCAAATTCAAATAACTTGCATAATATCCCAGGGAATTTTGTATGATAAAAGATTATCTTGAAATCTTAAACTAAACAAAAGCAGTCTCAGATTAGTAAAGTCTGTTATTTTAGAAAACCAAACAACCATTTTATACTCTGGGGTATTTAAAACTTGTTTTCTTTTTTCTTTCTTTCTTTTTTTTTTTTTTTTTTGCTGTAAATGGTTGAGAAAAACATATTTTGTAAAAAATGAAATACTTAATGCTGGCTATTAGAATGTATAATGAATTTGTTTTGGGAATAAAATTTCAACAGTTTTAAGGAATCTATAATATTAGAGTTAAATACTGAATATTAAAATAAGCGAATTTCAGTTATAATTTTATGAATAGTTTAGTGAAAATTTTTTGTAAGTTTTGCACTTCCATTTTGGTTCACCTGATTGAGCCTCTTCAGTGCTTGTCATTTTTCTCAAAAAAAAAACAGTTTAGATTTCTTGGCCTGTCTTAAGAGCTTACCCAGAATCAACCATCACCATCCCTTTCAGCGTCCCATCAGGCCTTTCTCCCCATCTCTCTCTATGCTCCAGATGAAGGTGAATTTTTTCCCAGTCACTTTAGGCTACACATGCCTTCCTAACATGGCATCTTTCCAGGTTATGTTTCCTCTGTCAGTAGCAGCTGAATCAAATGATGTTTCTTTGATACATTAAAATACTCAAGGAATCTGCATAAGAAACAAAGTCAGAGAATTTTTCCATATCCCAAAACCAGGAATCTGCTTCTATTTAATATTGCACTAGTAGAATTTACTGAATTTCTTCATGAAGAACTTGACACACTTAGATGAAGTAATCTTTGAATAGTTACTTCTACAATATTCATATTTAGAAATATTTTCATATCTATAATAAGATTTATGCAGGCAGGGATATTAGTGCTTTCACCAAGGTATCACAGATTCCTAGCAGAGTAACTGGCACATAATCATTTCTTGAACATTAAAAATTAATAAAAAAAAGACTGAAAGCCCTGCATTGGACTGACTCATAGCACTGCAGCCAGATTAGGGGAAATTGTTTTCTTTTTGCCGCAGGCAGAGCAGCACTGAGAGACTCGCTTGTCACTGCCTAGGAGCACAAAGGGGCTCATTGTTGCAAAACATGTGGCCACAAAGACAGATGTATTCACCCTCCACCGGCCTGGATTTCTAACTAGAGACATCCAAAGTATCAAAATAGTAGATATTGAGTAAAAGGAGAAAAACAAACTCACAAGGATCAGGATGGTGCATATTGTTCTGGCTTCACGGGAACTTCTGGTGGAAAGATTATTCCTGTGCATATGTTGGACTCGATGCTTGTGTCTATGCAGGACAAGAACCATGGAGCCACTAGCCCAGACCATGAACACCAAACATACAAAGTCAGTGGAATAATATATTAAGGTACAAAACTTCCTAACAGTCTCTGGGATGTCCCATGAGCAATATCCATAATCTTGATTTAAACTAAAGTTTTTGCTGTACAATGGACCATTCACTACCACAGGAACCAAAGTATTTATTAAGAGATGAGGGATCCAGCAGAGGAAACAACAGAAG
>PVKH010021745.1:0-14257 GCA_004027955.1 Chaetophractus vellerosus | reverse complement strand
ATAAATCTTTAAAAAAAAAAAAAACCCATAAAGGACAAATATGAAGTGCCTCTTGAACATCAAAGATAAAGATAAAATCTTGAAAATAGCTAGAAAAAAATGACATTTTATGACAGGTGCACAATAATTTCAATAGCACGGTCTTCTCAGAAACAATGGGCTTGAAAAAGCAGCAGAATTATATTTAAGATGCTAAAAGAGAAAAACTTAATCCAGAATTCTATATGTCATGAAAATATCCTTCAAGATAGATACCTAGTTAAAAGAAAACTAAAATAACTTGTCACCAGCAGAGCGTCACTACAAGAAAAGTGAAAGAAAATCCTTTAGGCTGAAGGGAAATGATACCAGAGTGAAAATCAGATCTTCTGGAAGGAAAGAAAAGCATCAGAAATTGTAAATATCTAGGTGAATATAAATGACTAATATTTCGACTTCATTTCTTTAAAATATATCTGATTGTTTAAAGCAAAACCTTTCTTTCTGTCTTGTGGGGCACATTATTATATAGATGAATTTATATGAAAGCTATAGCATAATTGATATTGAGGGTTGATCATTTGTCCTATAAAGTCAAAAGTTTCTACAGTCTCTGTAAAGTGATATATTATTAACACTAGATAAACTGCAAAGTTTGAATGTTTGCTCGAATCCCTAGAGGAACTAATTTTTTTTAATGTAAAAAGTAATAAATAAGAAGCAAACTACAATTACAGTGTTAAAAGGGAAATTTACAGCTTTAAAAATTTACGTTAGCGAAGTAATATCTAAAATGAATTACCTAAGATTCTGCTTTACAATTAGGGAGGGATGTACTTCCAGAGTAAGTAGGAAATAGGATATATTAAATATGAGAACCAAAATCAATGAAACTGAAAACAAAATACTATGGAATATTAACAAAGGCAAAAGTTGGTTCTTGGAAAGATCAATAAATTGATCTTTAAATAAATAAATTGATCAATAAATTAACTAGAGTCACCAAGAAAAAATAGAACATATATCAATATCAGGAGGGAAAAAGGAGTAATCACTAAGTAAGCCACAGACATTTAAAGTATAATAAGATAATGTAATGACAACATCATCCCAACTGACTTGGCACTTTAAGTGAATTAGAAAAATTCCAAAAAAATTTTTTTGACAAAATTAACACAAAATCCGAATATCCCAATACCTATTATTAAAGTAATTAAATTTATCAAAACATTTCCCACTAAGAAAAATCAAGGCCCTTATGATTTTAATGGTGAATTCCAACAAACATCGAAGGAAGACATTATCTATATTAAATATAAGCTTTCAGAAAACAAAGGAATACTTTCCAACTTGTTTTAAACAACTAAAGGAAATATATGACCAAAAAAGGAATAATACCTGTAATGAACATGGTTGCAGAATGACAGCAAACAATTAGAAATCTGAATCTAAAAATATATAAAATGGATATTACAGCATGACAAGGTAGGGTTTACCCAGGAATGTAGATTTTTTTTAACATTTGAAAAATAATCAATGTAATTACATAGCATTGATTAAATTCACTTAGTATAGATTAACCATGTGCTTATGTACAAAGCGATTGATCCTTGGTCAATGCTATGGAACCTATTAATTAAAGATAAATGATGCTCTGTAACCATGCTTTGGTGAGTTGTTTCAGTACAGAATGTGTTGGGCTATCAAAATTGTTTATTAATAATTGGACTTGTAAGTTGCACATGTTTTCAGTAGAGCCTGGCTGAGATGGGGCAGGTGTGGAGTGCCAGCGGTTAAGGCTGGTCACATAGCTAGAACATGCCTATGTGACAAGCCCACTTATAAAGGACCCCCACCATGAGCAGACTTTGGGACTTTCTGGCACTGAAGTGCCTCACATGCCCACCAGTAGTGGTTTTAGACCTGGAGGCAAAGTGGTCCAGTGTGACCCCTCAGTGGGAGAAAATGAAGCCTGTGCCTGAGCTTCGTGGACCCCTTTCAATATTTATTTTCTTGCTGTTGCTGTACATTATCTTTTGTCTGTAATAAAGTTGTCGTAATTATCCAATAGTTTTGTGTGCTGCCTCACCATCTATCTTATTTACACTTGCCTCAACACTGACCTGCTGCCTAGTTAAGACCCCAAACCCATGTCTGTGGTCACCACCCACACCACCCACACACCTCACCCAAAACCCATTGCTTGTCCCCAATGCTTTTGGATCCCCAGTTCCTTTACCTTTTCGTGTGTGTTTGCTTTAAACTGACCAATCCTTGATTCATGTGGGAAATCTTCTAACTCCTACCCCTGGACCACAGTAAAGGCAGCAGCCCACGGGTCCCTCTTGCTCTGGACCCAATGATTGAGCCACCCAACTGATCACGTTTCTGTCGATCCCTGATGCCCCCACCCCCTCTGGGACCAGGATTAATAAACTATCTTCTCTCATGTATACATTCATATGGCTTCCATTTCAAGGTGTGTCGTACCTGACCTCCACCAAGACACAAATTTAAAATCCAACTTAACTATGTCAAAACAAAAGCTGTTCCATGAATATAAGCTGTTTGAGTCTGCAATTAATGTAGTAATATACCATAGTAACAGAATAAAAGAGAAAATATATATGATAATTAAATAGATATAGAAAAAGCATTTGATGGAACTCAACACCAATTCATGACGAATACTTTTACAAATCATGATTAAAAGGGATCTTCCTCAACCTGGTAAAAGACATCTATAAGCAACCAACAGCTAACATCATATTTAATGGTGAATTATTAAATGTTTTTCCTCTAAGATCAAGAGTAGGATTAGGATTCCCACACTTACCTACCATTTTATTGAACATTATATTACAGGTCCTACCTAATATAATAAGACAAGAAAAATAAATAAAAGGCATAAAGATTGGAAAAGAAGGAACAAAAGTCTCCCTATGTACAAATGACACGATTCTTTACATTGAAAATACCAAGAAATCTGTTAAAGATCTGCTGTAACTCATAAAGTGATCCTAGAATGGTTTCAGGAGCCAAGGTAAAAAAACAAAAATCAAATGTATTTTGGTACACTAGCAGCAATTATTAACGGAAATTTTTAAGAAAAGTTTGCAATAGCATCAGAAAACAAAATACTTTAAAAAAATGAAAAGAAATCTGTAAGACATTTACAAGAAAAGCTAAAAATATTGCTGAGGGTAATTAAAGATGATCTAAATGAATAGAGAGATATATCATTTCCCTGCATTGAAAACTCAATGTTTCTCTTCAAATTGATCTAAATGTTCAATGATCTAAATGTTAAATGTTCAAAATTCTACCAGAATTTCTGTAGGAAAAATTTGACAAGTTCATTCTTAAATTTATATGGAAGTTCAAACAGCCTGAAGATTTGCTTTTTTTAATATACTATTCTTTTATTTTTTTCAAAGATATTTAGGTTACTTAAATTTCACATTAAAATGTAAGGGATTCCCATTTGCCCCACTCCCTACTCCTCCCACACTTTCCCACATTAAAAACATTCTTCATTAGTGTGGTACATTTGTTACAATTGATGAAAATATATTGGATCATTGCCACTAAGTGTGGGTTTTAGTTTACATTATAGTTTAAACTCTCTCCCGCACAATTTTGTAAGTTATGACAAGATGTATAATGCCTGTATCTGTCATTGCAAAGTCATTAAAAAAATCAAGTAGGAAAATTTCAAGACTTGGTGGTATTGGTGAAAGATTAGACACACAGGTCAATAGAACAGAGTAGAGAATCCAAAAAAGATCAACATTATAAGACCAATTGATTTTTTTTTCATTGTTGAGTACCAATTGATTTTTGAGAATGGAGAGTGGGAAGTCTTCACAACAAATTATGCTGAAATAACTTCATATCTACATAGAAAGAAGTGACCTTCACATCATACAATATACATCTTTTACTAGAAATTGACTATAGCTGTAATGTCAAAGGTAAAAGTATAAAAGTTCAAAAAGTGGGGAGAAATCTTTGCAACCTTGAGGTATTCAAAGTTTTCTTAGCTTGGACATAATACATACAAATCATTGAAAATGATAAACCTTTGTTTTTATTTAAGAAAATAAAGACAAGCCAAAAATGATTTTTAAAATGTTTGCAATGTGTATATCTGATAAAGAACTTCTATCCCAGAATATATGAAAAACTCATACATTTCAATTAGAAAAAAAAACAAGAAACCCAATTAAGAAAACAAAAGGCAAAAAAATTGAACAGACCCATCACAAAAGAAGATATATACATAGAACAAGCATATGAAAAGATGTTCTACATCATTAGTCAGAAGGAGACACAAATTAAAACCACCATGAGATACCATTTAAATGATCAAAATTCAAAAGACCTTCACCACCAAGTGTTGGTGAAGATATGGAGCAAATGGAAATCTGGTGGAATGTAAAATGACACAGTTACTTTGGAAAACTATTTGTAATTTCTTAAAAACTTTGACAAATATCTACCATATGAACCAGCACTCTACATTAAGTATTTACCCAAGATAATTAAAAGTACAAGTCCACACAGACAATTGTGTGTGAATGTCCACAATAATGTTATTTGGAATAGCCAAAAAAAATGAAATGGAACCAGCCAAATGCCCATCAACAGTTGAATGGTTAAACAAAATGTGGTATTACACTATGAAATTCTACTTAACAATGTTAAAAGAACAAGTTACTGACACACAAAAAAATATGGGTGCCCTCAAAATAATTATGCTGAGTAAAACAAGTGATACCTAAGAGACAAAATAAAGTATGTTTCCATTTACATTAAATTCTAAAAATTTCAAATTAGTGTACATTGACAATAAGCAGATCAATGGTTTCCTATGGGCAGAGGAAGGAATGGACTGCAAAGGTGAACGTGGAAAATTTTACCAGTGTTGGAAATTATTGTGATCCTGATTTTAGTGATTTCATAGGAGGAGATGTACAACATATATGTAAAATATATATTGAATTGTACACTTTATATGGAGGAAGTTTATTGCATGTAAATTATATCTCAAAAATTGATGAAAATATTCTTCCACAGCAGTAAGGAGGAAGATGTCGTTATCAAGTATTCATATATTATAAATTACCTCTAAATGAAACTGTTTGGGGGCATGCATAAATTAACAGACAAATGGCACAAAATATAAAATTTATAAAAAGTCCCAATTCCAAATGAATATTTGGCATATGCAAAAGTGAAATCCCAAATATCAGTGGGAAAAAAGTAAACATTTTACTAAAAGATGTTAGGATCGTGGATCACCATATGGAATAAGATAAAATTGGATCAGTTTCTCACACTTTACAACACTCCAAGTGGATCAGAGATTCTGAAAAGAAGTGGATGAATTCCTTTCTAACTTCAGAAGGAGAAAATTATTCTAACTATGGCTTAAAATCAATCAGTAATAGGGTAAGAATTGTAAAATTGATTACATTGATGAAAATTTACCATAGCAAAAGAAAAACAACAAAAGTAATGTAAAAAAAATAAATGTCAAACTTGGGAAAATATTTGCAATTTATATCACAGATATATTTTGTTGATTGAAGCTCTATGGTGTCATTTACCATGTTCTATAACGAGTGTATTTCCTATAAACTGATAGGTAGATCAAGGCTTGATCAGATTCAGGTTTGACTTTTATTTAAATTTTGAAGAATTCTTTATAGGAATTTTTGTGTGGTTCCCTTGGGTACATAGAACGTGTTATTACCCCTTTATATATGTTGTTATCCCTGATACATGTTTGTAAATTATTTTCTCCCATTCTTGATCATTTCCTTCAATGCATAAAAGTTTTTAATTTTGATGAAATCAAATTTAATTATTTTTTGTTGTTGCTGTTCATGCCTTTGGCTTATCTAAAAATCCATGTTTTTTTAAATTGTTTTTGTATTTACACATAATGTTTAAGTAACCTTGATTTCGCCATCATGTGCTTGGAATAGATTTCTAATAATGGGATTGCTGTATCAAAGGATAATTTGGATAGCTATGGCCCTATTTTCAACTCTGGAACTTGCGCCATTTCTATTCTCACTAGCAGTGTTTTCAAACATTAGGATTTTTGCAGTCTGGTGGGTGAGAAATTGTATTTCAGGGTAGTTTTAATTTATATTTCTCTTTTCTTAGTGAGTTTGACATCTTATCATGCATTTAAGGGTCATTTGGTTTTCTATTTTTGTGAACTTTTAAATAATATCTCAAGCAAAATTTAATCAGTTCTTGTATTTTTTTGTTCCTATTGTAATAGGACTTTGTATACTAAAGATGTAAAACTTTGTTTAGATTAGCATTAAATATTAAAATTACATAAAGAAGCGTATTTTATTTATAATATTCCATCTTTCTAAGAGCATAACGTGTTCTCCATCCAGTCTAATCTTCTTTATGTAATCTTGAAGTAAAATTTCTATGGTGCTTCATATATTTCTTATTTAAAATTACGCTAATTTACATTTTACAACTGTTGTGATAGACTAATTTTTGTAAATAACTCTAAATGTAATCATTGCTTATAGAGAAGTTATTTTTTATATTTTCATTATTTAATCATTTTTGAACTCTTATTAACTTGATGGTTTTGTGTTTTTTATATATATATATATATATATACTATCAGATTACATCACTCTATTATAATGATAACTTGGTGTCTTCTATTACAAAAGTCATAACTTGGCCGTATTTTCCAAGACAGTCCAGTACAGTACAGTAATATTGTCACTGGGAGAATCCTTATTTTTACCTGTTTTTGTTATTTGTTTTTATTTTTACAAACAAATATTTCTCCTTAGGTATCTGTTTTAAATAGGGTGAAAAACCACTTTGAATATCTCTATCAGGTGAAAACACGTGGACAGGGAATGAAAGTCATTATGCAAAGCAAGGCCATCATCTCCTCCTCTATTGTACACTGGACATCTGTGCACAAATGCAATATTGGAGCCTGGTCAATTATGTTTTGGAGGTTACTTAATGAGGCACTGGAAGAAATGAACTAAAAATTAAAAGGTTATAGCTAAGGGTTTGGTCATGAGCCCTCCGAGAGCCTGGAGAGTGCCAAAAAAACTGAGTAGATGAGCAGATAAAGGGATTACATGAAAATAGTGCCATTTAGAAAATACTGTGTCAAATTCTAACAACAATTATAAGAAATGTTTTACTTCTCAAGAAAGTAACAGATTGGAAAATATGATCCTCACGTATATGTCTTTTATGAAATAATATGAATATTCTATATTTCTATAAACTCTTGGAGAACAGGATTTGTAATTTATTTAAATCTGTATGCCAAGTTTCCAGCACAGTTATGTTATTTATGTGCTCAATAGATATTTCTGGATGGGAGGAAGGAAGAAGGAAGGAAGGAAGGAAGGAAGGAAGGGAAAATGGGCAACAGATTACTCAAGTAAGTACTGAAAGAAGGGTGTATTCATTTTTCATAATAAATTACCACACACCAGGTGGCTTAAAACAACAGAAATTTATTCTCCCACAATCCTTGGGGTCAGAAGTCTAAAGGTGTTGACAAGGTAATGCTCCTTCTAAAGTCTCTAGGGAAGAAAATTTCCTTGCCTCTTCTAGTTTCTGATCGTTACCAGCCATCCTTAGCATTCCTTGGCTTGCGGCAGCATAATTCCAACCTTTGCCTCCATCTTCAACATGGCCTTCTCTTTCTGTTTTCGTCTGTCTCTGTGTATCTGTATCCAGATTTCTGTTTTCTAAATGGACACCAGCCATTTGGCTTTAGGAACCATCATAATTCAGTCTTACCTTATTGTAGCTTGATTATATTTGCAAAGACCATATTTCCAAGTAAGGTCACATCCAGAAGTACTGGGGATTAGGATTGCAACATATCAACAGGGGGACATCAACAACAATCCTAAAGAAAAAGGATGAAAAATAAAGGCATTATAATGGGATTTTATCCACAACTTTAGGCAAACAAAACAGGCAGTTTGAATTAAATGTACAAATTCACACAAGGACACAAATTACTAAAAATTATTCAAGTCAAAATAATTAAAAAGCCTTGATGGCTTCACTACTAAATTTTATCAAATATTAAAGAAGAAACTTAATTTTTTTTATTTTTAAAGCTGCATTAGATTAAATAAATATTACATTAAAAATATAGGGGATTCCCATATATGCCCCACTCCCTCCCTCTCCCACACTTTCCCACACTATACTTAGCACTATACTTGTTAAATATATGTCCCAGAGACTTAAATCTTCAGTCTGTTCATATGCTGGTAGAGCCTTGACCCTCAGCAGAGTTGCAATACCTACTCTCCAGTTCATTGGACTCACCCAGAACAACTAACAAAAGGATGATAATGGTCAATGCCCATCCCAATAAACAGAGGGTATCTACAACTACAAGCAAGACAGTTCCATCTGAATGCCATTGCATCATTGATATAAAGGCAGTGGTCACCAGAGGTTCTGAAGGCAGGGAGAGGGAAGAATAGCTGTAACATGGGGCATTTGGGGGACATTGGAATTTTACTGCATGACATTGCAATGACAGTTGCCAGCCATTATACATTTTGTCAAAACCCATAAAAATTCTGCAGGGCAAAGTGTAAACTATAATGTAAACTATAGTCCATGGTTAGTAGCAATGCCTCAATATGTGTTCAGCATTTGTAACAAATGTACCACACTAATGACAGATGTTGTTAATAGGGAAAGAAGAAACTTTTTAAACCTGCAATCTAGAACAATGAAGTGACTTGCCCGCAGTCCCACAACTCACAACGTTTAGATTGGTTGCATAGAAATACGAGAGCATTCTCAGGGTGATTAGTCATGTGCCCTGTATGGGAGGCCCTTAGCTGAGGGGTCAGGGTGGAAATGTACCTGCTGTATGAGCCCAGCAGAGAAGTAGCCCCCTGCAGCAGGGTGCCCAGATCTGTGTGTAGACAAGTTTCCCTCCCATGCAAATAAAAGTATTGGACCTCTTCCCCCAACCTTTTGCTATTAAATAGGTTTCACTTTATTTCTTACCAACACCAAGGTAGCAATTCCAACCTCCTGTTATTAAACAAAAGGAGATGAATTATTTTAACATTTTTCCCTTGTTAAGAGAAAAGGGGTCGAAATTTTAGCTCATGGCTGGAATTCAGACAGCAGGGAAAATAATTGTTTTAATTTACAACATGGCAGGTGACCCATGTGGGCCTTCAAGAAGACAGAGAGTTAGAACAAATACAGTATTTTATTATGTTTGGGTTAAACATGCCCTGAGTACTTCTGATGCTGTGTCCAAGACCTTTCCCTAGTTATAGCACAAGGGCACCCTAAAATGTCCCTTGATTAGCAAATGCGAAGATGTGTGCCATTAAACAAAGGCCTTGGGTGTAAATGAAACACCATAATAGACCTGACTGCTTAAAAATGGCATCAACCCAATTTCCATTGACATCGCAGCTCCACTATTCTAGCTAAATGACTTAGGAGGATTATCTAACAGCTTTTTCACTCCAGAAAATTATAGTTGTTTCTTACTAGGATTTGAGCTGGATTAAGTAAGTTGATGCATGGCAAATGCTTAGCAAAGTGCCTGACATGGAATAAGTGTGGTAAGGCTATCTTGAAAAATGAATCTATAGGGGAGCAGAAATGACTCGAGCAGTTGAGCACCTGCCTCCCACATGGGAGGTCCCAGGTTCAGTTCCTGGTGCTTCCTAAAGAAAAAAAAAAAAAAAACAGACAATGCACAGACAATGAGCAAAACTAAAATAAAATGAACCTATCAACAATGAGCAGGGCATATGATTCTCTTTACTGATCTCAACAAATTAATAATGAATTGGAGAGAAATACTTCCACAAAGCCAAGAGCAGCTTTATATATAGCCTAAAGAGAGATTCCCAAATTGCTGTTCTTGTAAGTCTAGTGTCCCATGAAATGTTAATAGTTGTTCCATGGTCAAATATACATGAACAAAAATCAGTTTAAAGGAAAAAAAAAACAGGTTTCTAACCTTTTGAAGGTTTGGGTAAGTTATTATTGAAGATATAAAGACAGAGTGACATGTTTGACCTGAGTTTCAAAAGGATGGCTCTGGTAGCATTAGGAAAGTTGGTTTGATGGGTCAGGAGACTGGTCCTGGAGAAATGAGAAATCATGCAGACATTGGGAATGGACAAGATGAGATAAATGTGAACAACTTTGGAAAGGCAGAATATAAAGTAGGTGATAGCAGGCTAATTCACAGGGTTGCAAGAAAGGGAGATGAAGACTTTCCATTTTCCTTGGAATTTGGTGGGAAA
This sequence comes from Chaetophractus vellerosus, assembly GCA_004027955.1. Lineage (NCBI taxonomy): Eukaryota > Metazoa > Chordata > Mammalia > Cingulata > Chlamyphoridae > Chaetophractus > Chaetophractus vellerosus. The sequence continues at coordinate 3,947 of PVKH010021745.1, read as the reverse complement.
ATCTAAGAAAAAGAGTGGGTAAGGAGGGAAGAAGGTAATGAAGTGGAAGAAGAAGGAGACGGAAGAGGAGAAGGAAGAGGCAAAAGGCAGAGTCTTTTCCTGGAATTCCTGTTATGTAACAGGAATTAAATTGCTATTTGAAAATTGCCTCATAAATTCCAGAAGGCTGATATTTATCACCTTGACTTTCCAGAAGAGAAAACTGAGGCTCACAGAAATCAGTAACTTACTTATGTCCTTGAAGCTAGTGAATACCAGAGGTGGGTTTCAACTTTCCTTCACCATGACCTGCTCGCTGATTTGCTCAAAATATGGCAGCTTCATCTCAGAACTCTCAGAATAGTTATGAAAAAAGATAATCCCTTCATTGAACCACTTTAACTTCAGAGAGTCTTCGTATTAGACTGAAAATTTACCCTGGTTATTGCCTAATGCTTTCTGAGTGGGATTCTTTCAGAGGAGCAGAGACCAACTTTGTTCATGAGCAGAAGTTAAATCCCTGAAGTGGCATGAGCACAGAGAAAGCTCTGCACCCCCATCTTGATGCCCTCAAACCTTACTTCCAGAGGAGGCTTCGTGTACTAGAGGACTCAAAGCATCCAATGAAATAGTTAGTTCAGACCACTGTTCAATAAAAGTTTGCAGAATAAAATTAAATAAATCAAAGTTGACTTAGAGATAAAGTATGCTTTGTTGGACAAAACCAATTGGGAGACTATGGTTGAAAGTGCCAGTTCAGCCCTAATCTATTGAACGACCCTCAGTGGCAAAGAATGAACATCTCTAGCCCACCGTGTAGGTTGTTTGTGAGGCTCAGTTAATTAAAAATTATTTCAGTGAACATACATCTAACATAAGTAATCTCTTCCTCTCAAACTACTGTACACCAATGGTTGGAAAGAGGGAGAGGGAAGGGAAGGGACTGGAAGGGAAGGGAAGGGATGGGAAGGGAAGGGAAGAAGGAGAGGGAAGAAGGGATGGAGAGAGGGTAGGAGGAAGGAAGGAGGGACAGAGGGAAGGAAGGAGGAAGGAAAAGGGGAAAGACAAATATTCTTTGGATTTACCACCATATCCTCAAATCCTGTGATGAAGGGGTGCACACACAGGTTTTAGAGACACAGAGAGCAGCCTGAGGTTCAAGCCTCACGTGATATCTCTAAGGAAATGCTCTTCAGTGGTTTTTCATCATAGAGCTGAGTACCATTTTCCCTTTGGTGAAATGAAGACAACGTAGCCCAGTTCATAAGGTTGTTATAGAAATGAATGCAAATCACCTAACTAGCATGAGATGAACACAAGTTACCTCTCTCCAGAATTGGCAGAATGCAAAAACTACATTGAAAACGGGCAATGGAGAAAGGGTCACTAATTTCTCCGGAGGTTGAATAATTTGCACAGTTTCTTAAGGAATAAGACTGGCAGGACCTGAATCTGCTGCCCCTCAGTCCTAGCAGTCTTGCCACACCTGCTGCCACCCATCCTCCTGCAAGCACTAATAGGGGGGAAAAAACAATGAAAGCATAATGTCAAAATACATTTTGGATGTGTCATAACCCCCGTGTAATTGACACAATGTAATTTTAAAATTACACAGTGTACTTTAGTTGAGAAGACCAGAAGCACCTCTGAGTAATTAGCACTAATGAAATCCAGGCAAGCATTGGTAACTCTATGGTGGTCAGTATTTATGCCCATTTGAGGGCAGCCCCTTTATGTAAATACAAAATGATAATTACTACGGGGGGGGGGGCGGGGGCATGGAGCACGGATGAGAAGAAGTGGGATTTTGAATGTGCAAAGTAGCATGACAGTGGGCAATTATTGTGGGACACTGAAATTCAAGGTAAAGTCACTTCAAACCCTCCACGCCAGGGCACGTCAGTAGCAAATGGACACATGCAACAAAGAAGTCTCGGGAGCTTATTTAAACAAAAACAAAAGGGAGGTCATGGCCCTGATTGTCTTCATCAGCAGCATATGGAATAAATTATACCTCATGGCAGGTTTTCAGCCGCTGTGGCAGCACTGGGCGCGGAGGCTGAGCTTGGCCGGGCTGCCTTTGCCAGCCCGGCCTCCGGGCCTCTCCCCGGAGCCCACTGTAACTGCAGATGAATGGGGGAATGGAAGAGGCAAGGCTGGCTAATTGAAAAGGGGGAGGACTTTACAAACACCATTACATGAAATGTGAGAAGTGTAACGTGGCAGGAACCAGGCAGCACCTGGTGTCGGCGGCTAATTGTGTTGTAAGCTGGCATGTCAGACCCGCGCTCTTGGTGAGAACCGGATCCGCGGCACTTGCAGGCGCCACGTCCTCTGATTCGGGCTTGGGTTACAGACTGGACCAGTCCGCTGCACCATCCCCCAGGACTTGTGTTGCCTTAAACTGAACGTGTGCACAGACAGCGTTCCTTTCTCGTACTCCTGCAGGGCTGTGGCCAGTCGTTTTTGCCATTAGGCAGCAATGTCTGGTTGGAAGAGGAAACATGAAATCAGGAGTATACTGGATTTTAGTATGTTTTTTTTAAAAAGGATGAGAGAGAAAGGAAGGGAAGGAGGGTGAGAAGATGGGAGGGAGGAAAGAAGGAAGAAAAAGGGGAAAAGACAGAAACATAGCAAAGGAAAAGAAGCAAACCAGCAAGAACAGGGTTTTTGCATACAGAGAGATTTGACTTATTTTAAAGTCAGTCTCTGTTTTCTCTAAGACATAGTAATATCCATTAATGCCCCCCATTGTTATTATTTTTACACGTAGACATGGGAAAATAAAGACAAACGTCCTCAGTAAATATTAATTATATTCTCAGGGAATATTGGCCCTTGCATGCCTGATATTCCATTTCTTCCAATCTCTAACATAATGTGCATATGCTCCTGCTTATTCAGGGTGACTTACTGGAAAATTAGTACTCAAGTCAAAATTTTATATTTACAGAAGCAATTATTAGATTTGGAAAGAAAGCAAATGAAAGGAGATATTTCATCTAATCTTTAATTAGTAACAGCTCATGGACTGTGATAGACATTCAGTAATAAAATAACAAGTTAAAATAATAAAAATATAGATCAAATTTTACAAGAACAAATTATGCAATATATTTTGACTGATCCTAATTTTCTAACCCATAGTATCCTAGAAATCTTTTTTTGAGAAGTCCACAAAATCTGGTGAATTTATTTTTTGTTTTAGGTACAAGATTTAGAGTTAAATCTAAAGCAGCCTTCATTGAGGTTGAAATATCAGGATTTGGGGAGTGAAATAGTTCAAGCCTGCCATCCATTTATTATATTTATAAGCTGTGTGATCTGGAGCATGTTACTTAACATTTCTGAGATCCAGTATCTTCATCTGTAAATTATGAACAATAATGTCCAGTTTGCAAGGTTAAAATGAGGATTAGAGGAAAGATGCATAAATTACTTTGCATATAGTGAACATTCTGTTGTTTTTTGTTTTGTAAATTAGTAGAAATAGAATTAGTATTTAAGGAGAAACTGATAGCTATCTTTTGCTTTTTAAAGAGACAAATGAAAAAAAATACACAAAAACATTCCAAATGCATTAATATAATCTGCTCGGCTTCAAGCAACAAATATAAATGGCTGTATCTCTCATTTGCCTCAAGATAATGTAAATTCCGTAAGCAGACATGAGACTTACCCCAAAGTGGATCTATATCGAGTGCTAATCCCCAGGGATATACTGTATACGTAACTCGATGCGTCTGTTACTGTCATAATTGGGAACCAGGAAAGCATCGTTGTGTAGAAATAGAGCTGAGGCACTCTGCAGTGTCAATGAGGTAGGATCAGAGTGACATTTCCAGTATAATGTTAGCCAATTAGATGTTGGAAATATGTATGCACGACTCTGAGCCACCTGTCATGTGCCCGGGTTCCTAATGGGGAACAGGAGGAGGTCGCTAAAAACAAAAGCAAAAATCAGGGGG
>PVKH010021744.1:0-14255 GCA_004027955.1 Chaetophractus vellerosus | reverse complement strand
GAAGACCAGAGCAAGGGCAGGGATAACCTCTGCATGGGCAGAGCCTGGGACATGGGCAGGTGCCAACCAGGGGGTGATCAGGGGCATCCGTGGACTCCACAGCATGTCAGCATTTGTCACTGGCCTTCACTCAGCACTGTCACCAGCAGGGGAAAGACTTGCCTGAGCGCCGACTGGCTTTGGCCAGGTAGCTGTGGGAATACTGCTCTTACTTGGTGGTACAAGGTGGCAGGAGCATTGCCCTTTGCTCTCCTAACTTGTGAGCATCACAAAGTCATGTTTGAATTTTTTAACCCATTCTAACCTCTGAAGAAGAATTGTGATCTGAGTATCAGGCTTATCTTGGGTTTGATTGGAAAGTGGAAACAATGAACAACTTTATTATCCATAAGGGTTTATTTTTTTAATCAGTATAACTTATGCATATGTATGTTAGACAATAATTATTTTTAAAAGTTAAGAACATAAGTACAGCACTTCCTATATCTCTCTATATTTGAAGGCCCCACACATACCAAATAACAAATAATCACTTTAAAAGAGATGTAATTCTATGCCTGCATTTACGTATGTGTTTGAAAAAGCACAAAGCAAGTCATTGCAAATTAAAAAGAACTAATGTGGGACTAAGCATTTAAATACCACAAAATTTAGATTAAATTAGATCAAAATTAATTTGGGTCCTAACAATTTTATATTCCTCCAGTTTATTTTGTCTTTTTTTTCAAACTTTTTAGCCAGTTGCCTATTGCATTTGCTATTGGTCTTTTCGAATTTAACGTAACCTTTGTTTGTGTGTGCACGGTGCTTTACGTGCGTCCCGTGGTTTGGGATATATATTTTCATCATTGTTCTTTTCTAAGAAATCTAAAATTTTTACCAAGGAGTTAAGACAGTTTTTAATTTCCAGGTGGATGATATTTTTTTCTCTTTGCTTTGGTTATTAATTTGCCATCTCATTACATTGTGATCAAGGAACACTTTCTGTGATATTTCTACTTCTTGGAATTTATTGAGATTTTCTTTGCAGACTAACACATGGAAAATTTTTGTGGAAAACAGCATCAGCTCTCAGAAAGAAGTTGATATCTGTATTTTCAGGGCACAGATTTCCATAATTATCCATTAAGACTTCTCTATGAATTGTGGTATTTAGATTTTTCTATGTGGAACTTCTTGCTCACCTCTATTGGGACAGGATTTTTTTTGCATCATTTACTCAATTTATAGTTTGAGTTTTCTCTTTGCTTCACTAAAAACATGCTGTTGGGTTTCTGTTGTTATTTCCAAGGAAAGTGGGAAGACTTGGAGCTAGGGTAAGGCTGTGTTCTCCTAAAACCCTCAGATGCTGCTGTAAAGGTATCTAAAGGCTCTACCAGCCAAAAGGCTGCAGTAGCTCAGTCACTTCAATTCTCACTCCAAACTACCCCAGCTAGGCAAGACCCTACAGCAAGTTCTGGGGCCCAGGCCACCCTCACTGCTGACCAACTGGCTACAGATCTGGGGGTTTCCACAACCCCCTTAGGTTTGGGAATTTGCTAAAATGGTTCACAGGTCTCACTGAAAGCTCTATTCCAAAGATTATACTTTTATGATAGTAAAGGACACAAATAAGAGGATTCCAAAAGCAGAGACACTTCAGGGAGAGTCTGGGAGGGTCTCAAATGCAAGCTTTCTTATTCTCTCCACTTGGAGTTAGAGCGCGTGACTCTAGCAGAGGAGAGATGTATATTACCAACCTTGAAAACTCTCCATGGCTTTGAATGTCCCACGTTTATCTGGGGTCTGATTACATGGCATGGATGATAGGATCAATGTCCAAGTGGTTGAACTCAGTCAGGTAGGATGTGGCTCCAAGCATCACACGACTGGTCTTTCTAGTGTGATGGCTCCATCCAAGACCACAAGTGTGGCATCTCCTTGGCATCTGGGCTGTGAGGTGTGGTCCTGGGATCACCAGGGAGAGCAAAAGACTCTCCTATCCAGGAAGTTCCAAAGATTCAGAGGTTCTCTCCCAGGATTTAAGGAGAAAGACCTACGAAGTTTTTCATTATACTACTCCTACTAAATGGGAGTCGGTAAATATGTGAACAGTGGCTGACTGAAGCTTAAACCTAATGGACAAAAAGAGTCTCCAAATTTCTTTTAAAAAATGCTTAGAACTGTTTTCCATTTACCAGTACTGACATTTTCAGGCTGATCCATATTCCTAAATTAATAAAACGTGCGTTTAATTTTAAAATATATCCTGTAACAGAGCTGTTGCACAAAATTAAACTGCCTTCATATGAATTATCCTGAACTAATGAGTGTTACCTTTACTTATCGGGTGATGCTCCAGAATGTATATCCAAGGCGACCTCATTCTCAATGCAGCTGACTTACCCAAATTCAAGTCTTCACAACCAAATAATGTGAGCTGATGTCGTAGGGAATTCTTAAGCCACTTGGAAGAACATTTCCACTCTGCCCTGACTACATAAACAAACAGTGGGGACAAAATTCTAAGGATAGTCAAAGAACTCTATTGAGTTATTACAACGTGATGCAGCAAATCTAGAAAATACTTGATCTTATTTTCCCCACCCTTATGATTTAATTATTGCCATATTGGGAATACACAAAAAGGACTTTCGGTCTGCTAATTCCACACTTCTCTCTAGCCAAGCCCTCAGGGGCTGATTCAAACAGGCCACCATTCTTGAGGCGACTTTCTCGCAGTTGCTATGTCCTTGCCCCTTGGCCGAGACAGCCTCTGCCAGTGGCATAAGCACTTTGTTGCGGTCAGTGAAGTTGATGAATGTAGTATCCTTAGTAAGCAGGAGCTATTAATAAGAATGCTCCTGGTGGGTGGTCTGACTGCTGTTACTGTGGAAGCACCCACTGACACAAAGGAAGAGAAAGGACTTATTCATCACTGTTCTTTATTGATCGGCCAGACAGTCTCAGTTCACCGACAAATCCTATAGCTGAAGCTAGTAGTTTATTGCCTTGCCCAAAATGTTTTCTGTCTTTCTAACATATGCAATAGGTCATTAAAAAGGGAAGGAAATGTACTTCTCTGTGCCTACACATAGCAATGCTCATGTATAATTTCTCACAATTTTCTTAGTTTCATGTTTCGTCATGAGAAAAGGGACTGACTTAATACGCAAAAACAAAAGGGTCAAATTTGATTAGCAAAAAGGTCAATTTTGGTAAATAGTCCATGTACATGTGAAAAGGATGTATACTCTAGTTTTTAGGTTCAAAATTTGAATTAGGTAAATTAATTTATGTTTGTTAATTGTGTTGTTAGATCTTCTACTTATTTTTGTCCGTGTGTCATATTAGCTAAAGAGATGTATATATCCTCTCACTGTACATTTTAAACTTATCAATTTCCTCTTTTTTTTCAAGATTTATTTTATTTTATTACATATCTCCCCTTCCCCCCCGTTGCGGCGACGCGCCGAGACTTGGCCACTGCGCAGGCGCGGCATTCCCCGCTTGTGGGCGGCTTCTGCTTCTATTCACGGCCGACTCTTGCTTCAGTTCGCGGGTGGCTGGCTGTGCTCCATACTCGGGTGACCTGCCCTGCCCATGGCGGCTTTTGCCCTGTCCGTGGCAGCTTTTTGCCCTGCCCATGGCGGCTCTGGCCCACCCATGGCGGTTTGCCATTCTCAAGGCAGTCTGCCCGCTAGGAGAGGTCCCCGGGAACCGAACCCGGGGCCTCCCATGTGGTATCCCAGCGCGCTCTTTATCCACTGAGCTATCTAGCTGGGCCCTCAATTTCCTCTTTTAATCCTATCACACTTGTATGTATAAATTTTTGCTATATTTTGAATGCATATCGAATTTTTATGTTGGTATCTTATGGTTTGCATTTATTACCATTTTTTAAAAGTCCATATTTTTGATAATGCTTCTTAAAGGATACTTTGATATTAGTTTACCTACACTGATCCTTTTGGGAAATACTTGGATAGTATGTTTCTTATCATTTCATTTTCAAATAATCTCTATTCATGTATTTAAATTATGTCTTATAACCAGCATTTAATTGACTTCTGTTCTATTATCTAGTCAGACAATCTTTGTCTTTCACTTGGAATATTTAGTCCATTTGCTATAATAATATTGCTGATTTATTTGTGCTTTAATTTACTACCTTACTATTTGTTTTTTGGTGTTTTTGCTTTTCTTGTCTGTTTCTATTAATGATTGCTTTGCTATGTAATTTCACTCTCTGTTAACTTATTATATATACATGCTTTTATTTTGTGTTAATGCCATTGAAAATACAACATCCATCCGTGACTTACTAGAATCTACTAATAAGTACTTTTACCACTTCTGGATAGTACCAAGGACCTAGAACACTTTAACTCCAATTGTCCCGCTACCTTGTTGCTATGGTTTTCACACATTTTAGTTCCATATATATTTAAGGTATAAAATATACTTTTATCATACTGTTTTATAGTTAGTATCTATTTAAATTTATTCAAATATGAACACTTCCCTTGTCTTCATCACTTTCCAATTTGAGGAAAACATCTTAATTTGGGAGAAAAAAACAGAAAAGGTCCTTTAAAATATCTTTATAAAACTGCTAGAAATAAATTCTCTTAATTAATTTTACTGAAATGCCTTTTTTTCAACTTTATTTTTTAAAGTTTTTAAAATTGTTTTACTTTCATTGGATTATCATTTATATATAAGAATGGCAGATATTCAGTTCTCAGTTCAATGAGTGTTTTCTGGTAATTTTTTTTATTCAGATGTAATTCACATACCCTTGATTGTATTAGATTCAGCTGAGAAGTCTTTGATTAGATTAAGATTAGGGCTTTGATTCCACCACTTCAGTAGAGTGTAACTCAGTTTAAGTCCCCGCCCTCTTAGTGGGCTATATAAATGGACATGTACTCAAGAAGACACACAGGAGAAGATATAGAAGAAGAGATAGAGAATTTTGCCAGTTTTGACCCTGGAACCCTGGGAGAGAGAGGAGCCATTCACCTGATAGTTTACAGCTGACCTTGTGAAGAGACCAGAGCAACTGAGAAGCCCTGAGAGAATAGCCCTACGCCAGCCTACAGCTGAGAACAGAAGAAGCTGGGTCCACGAAGCCTTGAGAGGACGAAGGAAGGGAAGACCAGGCAGAGGTCACTGCCATCTTGCTTCAGCACGTGACAGCAGAGTTTGGTGTGGAAGTAACTGTGAGCTGGACCCTTTAGGGCCTGGTAACTGTAAGCTTCTACACCAAATAATCCCTTTATAAAAGCCAACAGATTTCTGGTACTTTGCATCAGCACCCCTTTGACTGACTAATACACCATACAACCCATATTTTTAAAGTGTACAATTCAGTACTTTTCAGTATATTAACAAAATTTTGCAGCAATCTCCACTACTTCTAGAACATTTTTATCACTCATAAAAGAAACCCCATATCAAAAATGCAACACAGCCAGTTGTGTTTCATTTTTAATATGCTGTAATTCACTGTTAGTGTTTTTGTTGGGATTACTTTGGTAAGGACTGAACCAGAGTGCATCTCTTACTGGAGTCCTTTATTAAAGGGGTGAAGTAGGAGAGACAAAGAGAAAAGATCCAAGAGCTCAGAGACGAGCCCACAGAAACTGAGAGAAAAAGCCACGAGAGTAAAAAGACTTCATGGGAGAGAGCCACAGAGAGAGCAGCCAGAAGCTGAAAGCAACGGAGCCTGGAGAAGAGGGCAGAGACCAGCAGATGCCACCCCTGTGCCCTGCCACGTGACAGGAGTCCAGGGGCTTCATGGACTCCCGGGAGCCATGTCCTTGGAGAGAGAACTTCTCCTGATGCCTTGATTTGGACATTTTTATTTTCAGCCTCAGAACTGTAAGCTTATAAGTTATTAAATCCCCATTGTAAAAGCCAACCCATTTCTGGTATATTACCTTAGAAGCCTTTAGCAAACTAAAACAAATTCCCATATAAAATTTTTAAATATATTTAATCAGGATGTCCTAGGATCTGCTCAACTCTTTTTGTTCTTAAAGGCAGATAGAAAATGATCATTTAGGAAATATACTCATGTGTAAATTTCATTTAAGTTTAAAGCCTTTCTTCTTTTACATTTGTTACATTTTAATGAAACTAGTTTTCCTTTTACCCAATATCTTACATGTCTTTTTTTCAATACAAATATATGGTATAATAAAAAAAGGATTGGCATATTCACAATGAAAATAATAATGTATTACCCCATTATAAACCTCAAAGATCCATTACTTTATCAGATATAAATAGATCATTTATTCTTCTAAATCCCTGTGGGAAAAGAAGTGGGTAGGTCAAATCAGTCTTGGTGTTAAGGGTTCAGTCTCCCTCCAACCTTAATGTTGTGTTTATATTCAGCAATAATCTTTATTTTTTCTCTTTTTAAGATTTTATTTTGAAAGAAGCATTAGATTACATAAATGTTACATTGAAAATATAGGGGATTCCCATGTACCCCAACCTCTCCCCTTCCCTTACTTTTCCTCATCAACAACTTCCTTCATTAGTGTGGTACATTTGTTACAATTGATGAACACATACTGAAGCACTGCTACTAACCATGGTCTATAGTATACATTATGGTTTGCACAATTTTAGAAGATTTGTCAAAATGTATAATGGCCTCTATAGTCATTGCAATGTCATACAGGACACAATGTTTTGCCCATTATATTCCTTTTTAAATCATAATTAACAAATTTTCCATGTAATATGAATATTAATTTGTATTTTTAACTTCAGATATTCTCCCTTTATAGTAAGTTGCAAAATTTCGAAGAAGAACATTGACAGTATTAAAATGACAACAATAGGGAACTGGCTGTAGCTCAATTGGTTGGGCTCTGGAAGGCCCCGGGTTCGGTTCCCAGGGCCTCCTCGAGCAGGCAGACCGCCTCAAGAAGGCAAGCCACCATGAGCTGGTAAGCCACCACGGGCAAGGCAAGCCGCTGCGAGCAAAAGCAAGCCACTGCGAGCAGGCAAGCCGCCGTGTGTTGAGCTGACTCAGCGGGATGACGCAGCAGGGCGAGACAAGCAGACACAGAAAAATGCAAAGCAAATGAACACAGTGAACACAAGCAGCAAGGGGGGGGGATATATAAATAAATAAAAATAAATCTTTAAAAAAAATGACAACAGTAACAAATCATACAAACATACCTTTGGAAACAATATTTAGGTAATGTGAATGTGACTTGATAATTCTGCTTTCTTCCCTCTGCTTTGTTCTTTATACACACATACACACATACACACTTGCTGTTTTCATATTTCCCATTTTTTCCTACACCTTGTGGTTACTACTCAGGTTCCTTTTTTCCTTTTCTTCCCAAACTCAAAGTTTCAAAAGTAACTAAGGTTTAATTTTGAGTATTCTATTCTATTTTACAAAATTTCATGAAGCATCACTTCCCCTGTGTGGCTTAAAGTAAAATATAAATAACTATGAAATACATGTTTCCATATATTGCCCCTCCTCTGAGCTCCAACACCCTATCCAAATACCAACCTGGTGTCTGGACTTGAATGTTAAAAGGCATTTCACATTTATTCCACTTGGAACAAACTTCTTCATCCCCACCCCTTTCTTAAAATATCAGTTTATGGTGCCTCCAGTTACTCACTTGCTTAAGCCAATATACAAAGTTTCACCCTTGGTTATCTATTTCCCTTATCCCATTAAATGCATTTTACAGGCTAATTGTTCATCACTATTCAAAGGATTCCATAACTCCACAAAAGTAAAAAACTCCTGAAGTAAATTGCCATGGTGATCATCATATAAAATAATATGACAATTAGTACATTAATTATAAAATGAAAATCATAGGGATATTAATTTTATCTGATTGAAATTTGGAGTCTTCTTCAATAATTATTTTATTTAGCCCAATTCTGTATTCTCGATAAAACATTATTTCTGTTATAATCTCTACAGAAGCAGCCCTTTGTCTCTCTGCTCTTGAGTGTGTCTGTTTGTGAAGAATTCTGTAGCTCCTACAGGGATTATCTTTTAGTGGGAAGTTGGGTTCCATCTTTCATCCCTGCATCACTCTTATACCACATCCTCATGATCTCCAGTTTTATAGCTTGAATTAGATGGTGCTGACCTCTAAGAATAATTGCCTAAGTTATATCAACAGCAGGAATTATGACATCAGAAGCATTGCAAAATATTGGTGATTTTCCATCCTTGGTGCCTTCATCAACAGTTAGGAGGGAGCCCTTGAACTGGGAGTAAAACCACCCCTCTCCCAGACTCCAGATCTTCAATGGAAGTGGTCCAAAGAATGTCTTGGGCTTGGTGTAAAATAGCTTGTCCATCTGCCTCCACCCCTGCATCAGCTGTGGCTCAAAGTTGGCAAAGCCCTTTGTAATTTAGGTAAGAACTGATGCTCGACCCTCCCTCCCTATCTTCTCTCTCCCATCACTATCTGTTGGAAACACTCCAGGTTACAGTTATAGCAACGTTTATCATTGTTTATGCCAATCTCTGTTAGTAATCCAGATATTCTAGACATCCCTCCTACTCAAATTCCCATATGACTTTACATATCCTCTTTTCTGAGTGTCTTACTACTCCCATAACAAATCTTGAAACCATTTTCCGTGCTTTCTGGGGTTCAACAGCAAATCCCCTATATCTTCAACCTCTTCAACTGTTTTTAATGTTCCTACTAAAATGAAAACCTTTCTTGTAAGTTCCTGCTGTCCACTAAGGACATTGTTTATTGGTCACTCCTGTCAAGTGTGGCTATTTCTCTTATCATCTCCTTATTATTCATGGTCCTAGAATGGTCAAAGATATTCCCCTTGTTCTTCGTTGCTGTTTCCTGGCTTTAATCTGCTGTGCTCTCTAAAAATAAAATCCTAATTTTGAATCCCCTACCATCACACTATACTACCCAATATAATTTGTTTTCCTGAAATCTACTTACTGATAACGAGTAAGCGGTAGTGATTCCAGGAAGACAGACATTGCATATTCAAATAAGACAATTAAGGAGCTTACCAAAGTAACTATCTACAAAGGTGTGGCACTGGCATCAGGGAATTATTACCACTTATAAGCCTGAAAGCCATAAATAAGGGGAGATTTGTTGAAACTAAGGGCCTGCAAGTGCTTTGGCCTTTGGCTCAAGAGGAAAGCCAAACCAGTCACCCAACAGGGAGGGAGCTGGATACATAAAACCCCCAATCTCACTTTGTCCTGCCTTTTAGTCTCCATTTGACTGAATGCATCCAGAAGATAAAAGACAAGGGAGCCCACTAAGGCTATCCTGATAAGTGAGGCTTTGGAGCACAGAGCAGGGTAGATGGGAGTAGAGCACGGAGGTGCTGGGGCAAAAAGAAGAAATTACACCTCTGTGACACTTCCTCCACATTACTCCTGTCATAATTCTTGATGCTTTCAATGTCTCTGAGGATGATTCTTCCAACAGTCTGGCTCTTTGTAGTCCATGCTGACTAGTCTCACTAAAAATTTATAGTCAGTGCTTCAAGAGACCTTAGTCCATCCACTTACACTTATATTTTCCTAGATGATTTCACACCATCTCTTTTCTTCCCAGACTTCCAACTCCTCTTCCCCTTCCCCACTCTCAGATGATGTATTTGATCCTATTTCACAGAGAAAATCAGATCAGAAAAGAAATTCCACAATCTTCCTCTACTCCATTTACATAACTTTCTGCATTTTAGTCTGTATTCTAATTTCCTCTTGTTACTATCAAGGAATGAGTCATGATCTTTCACTTTCCTGGATTCCATCCTTAGTGTATTCAAAAACATTGTAACCAGATTATCCATTTTGTCCTTTTTCATCATCAGTTTCCCCCAAACTGGGTCTTTACCAAGATATCCTTCTTTTTCCCTAACTTTCTTCTACTATTCCATTTCTGTGCTCAAAAGGATCTCTTCACTTTTTTCCACTTTCTCTCTTCTCACTTTCCCTTGAACTCACTCAATCATGTTTGTGCCACAACCCCAGTATTGTGCTCTTATTGAGGTCAACATTAAACTCCCCTTTGTTAAATTCTCAGTCATCGTCTTAGTTGATATAGGTGAAGATTTTGACACAGTTTTTCATTTCCTCCTTCTCATTGAAACCATTCTTTTGGTTTTCTTCTAGACACTATGATGGTTTGAAGCTGTATGGACCCCAGAAAGTTGGTGTGGGCTCTTTGTAAGTGGGATCTTTTGTTGAGTAGGATCTAAGTTAAGATGTGACCCAACTCATAAGCCTCTTACTGTAGTCCTTTATAGGAGAATAAAATTCAGAGGAAGGGAGAAAGCCAGGGAAACAAGAAGCTGAAAGCAGGGTAACCCAGAAGAGAGAGACCAACAGATGCCACTCTGTGCCTTGCCATGTGATAGAAGAGTTCAGGATGGCTGGCAGCCAGTCTTCAGGGAGAAAGCATCACCTGATGATGTCTTGATTTGGACATTTTTACAGCCTCAGAACTGGAAACTTGTCAGCTAATAAAGCCCCATTTTTAAAGCTGACCTATTTCATGGTATCTGCATTTTTTGCAACCCAGCCAACTAGAATAGGCATACTCTTCTGGTTCTCCTTGTATTTCATTGGCTCTTTTTTAGGCAACTCTGCATCTCTCTCTCAAATGTCTCAAATTTGATTTTGTCCATCTCTGTCTGTAGACTTCCCTTTTATATCTACACACACTAACCAACCTTCTTCATATCTTTTTTGGTTTTGTGACTTCAAATACAATCAATTAATTGATGACTTTCTTATGTACATTATGGCCCAAGCCATACTTTTGCTTTGAACTGCCAATTGGATGGCAATCTAAACGGTATCTCAAAAAGAGCATGCATCCAATTAAATTCCTAGTCTCCCCAAAACCTGCAATTACTACAGTCTTCCCCTATTTTTATTGGCAACTCTTACTTCTATTTTTTTAGGCCAGTAACACTGAGAGTTATCCTTGATTTCTCTTTTTTTCCTCATCTTACATATAATCAGCAAATACTGTTGTCTTGTTTCTTCAAAAATATATATATCATAAATCAGTTCTCACTGAAACCACTGGTACTAACTTAGTCCAATACATCATAGCTCTCAACTGGATTGTTCTAGCCTACTAACTGGCCTTGCCGCCCCGCTCTTGCCTATTATCAGGATGTTTCTCAGAGAGTAGCTAAAGTGATCTTGTTAAAAGTTATCAGATTATGTCATTCTCTATCCTCCACCCTAAATTTTCATTTAGACTTCCTTTTCATGCAGTGTAATTTTTCCAATGACTTAATTTGCATATGCAATCTCATTACCTGTCTGTCCTCATCTCCAACTACTTCTGTATTTGCTCATCTACTCTGGCTTCCTTGCTGTTCTGTAATACACCAGAGATGCTTTCACCTCGGAAGGTTTGCACTTGGTATTTCATCTTTTTGTAATGTTCTCCACCATATATCCACATGTCTTAATGCTTTAGCTGGTTCATACTCCAGCAGAATTTGTCCTCCTTACCTGCTTAATTTGCCTTGATAGCACCTATTACCTCCTAGTAAATGATGTATTTTAAAAATTCTGTCCCCCTTAACAATAAGGTAAATGTCACAATTGCAGAGCTATTTGCCTATTTATTTCATAAAGCATATCAAATTACTCCCTTCAAGTGAAGGGCATGTTGCTTCACTGTGATTCAACCTACAACTAAAAAACAAAAAACAAACCAAGCAAAAAAGCACAAAGCTTTTGAAACTTTTTTGGGTTTGAGAAAAAACATAGTTGAATGTGCTTAAAATGCAGGTATTGGCAAACTACAGCCAAGGACCAATTCCAGCCTCCCACTTGTTTTCGTCAATAAACTATAAATTTTGCACAGCTTCATTCATTTATTTACATAGTGTCTATGGCTACTTTTGCACTATAGTGGCAGAGCTGCGTAGTTGCAACAGAGACCATATGGCACACAAAGCCTAAAATATTTACTAACTAGCTCATTACAGAAAAAGTTTGCTGACTCCTGCTAAAATATTAGACCAAAGACATGTCTGCTTTAGAATTTTTTAAGTTTTCTTCTTCAAGAAATAATCACTGTCCTGGCTTGCTATTGGATTTTAAGGGGCCATCCTGTATTGGCTAATCCTGGGTGCACGGATAAGGGATTAAATTGATCAAAGGTAAGATAGTAGACATACTAAAACATCCTCCATTATAAAGTTAAAGTGGTAGAGATAAGACTTGACAAGAATCCAAGTCTTGACCTGAGTTGCCTGAGCACATTGCTCAAATTCTCAGCCTGCTTGGTCTTTCCACATTGTTCTTCTTTCCTTAACTTGAACCTATGACCAATTCACTGAAGACAGAAAAATATATGATCCTAGATTAAATATGATTCTGTATGATATACTGCATTAGCCAGAAGTAGACTTCTGTCTCTTTTCAATCATAGTCAAGTTAACACTAAAAGACAGCCAAAAGGAGAATTCCTTGCCGTGGGTTCAGTTCCACTTGACCTGGAAGAAGAGTTGCCCTAAAGTGAAGTTCAGCCAGATCAAGGGGAGTCACAGTGGCTAATTGACATGACTCTGAAATGTCCTTCTATCTTCATTTCTATTCCTCCTTTTAAGTAAGTGATTTTCAATAAAGATGAATGCAATTCAACTCATTCATTCTGGTACAACACAGTGACATCATGCATGATGCACTACAAAAAACTGCGTGTGTGAATATATATTATTCAGATAGCTATTTGCTCCAAATCCAATCTTATCTCTGATTCCTAACTATATTTGTAGACAATGTGATAAAAGAATCTTCATGAGAGTGATAAACTCAGTCATACTTTAACTTACTTTATGAAAAATAGGAAATAATTTGGTTCTTTCTTTCTATCATATTGTTTTAGTTTTCCAAAGGGCTGCTGATGCAAAGTACCCCAAATAAAAAGGGATTTATTTGTGGTAAAAGCTTACAGTTCCATGGCCATGAGAGGTCCCAATCAGAGCACCACAAGAGGAGCTTTCACAGAAAAGTCAGCTACCATGTGGCAAAGCAAGATGGCCACCAAGCTCTCCTTTCTTCAGCTGTAGGCAAACCTGGAATAGGGCTTGTCTCTTACTGGACCTCCTCTCTCTCTCTCTCTCTCTCTCTGGGCCTCAGGTCTTTGGGTCTCTCCAGGGCTTCTCTCTTTGCAGCTCAACTGTAGGCTAAACCTCTCTCAAGTGGCAGGATCACATGTGGCAGCTTTCTTTTCCTGTGGCTCTCTGTCTTTCTCTGTGTCTCTGGGTTTGTATTAGACCTAGCAAGGGAGCAAAGACTCAGTATGAGTCAGCTCTTACTGACGTAGTCCAATCAAAAGCCCTAAAGGGATCTTATTAAGTAATCAAAAGACATTCTACCTAATTGAATGCAATAAAAGGGTATCACACCCACAGGAATAGATTAGTTTAAAAACAGAGTCTTTCCCTTTTTGGGATTCATAAAAGCCACACACATATTTATTCTTTCACTTCTCATTCATTAATTCATTCCATCATGTACTCAACACATATCCATCAAGCCAAGCACTCTTCTAGGCACAGGACATAGGATATATTTCAACATTACGATTTCTTGATTAAGACTTTAGATAATAGTAGATGACTAAGTGTTTGGGGTATAGAGGTTTGTGTAGGCTGGTGTGATGCGTTTAGTCTCATGTGAAGTTAGGGGAAAGAGTCCACACGGCACCACTCTCACTTCTGACACCAATTCAAGTTCAGGAAGTTTCCCAAACCACTCTCAGGTTTGATAATTCACTATATGGACTCACAGAACTCACTGAAATTTACCCTACTCATAGTTGCAGTATTAAAATAAGCCCAGGAAGAAAGGACATAAGGCAGAGTTTAGGGAAGTACCAAATGTGGAGCTTCTGTTGTCCTCTTCCCATGGAGTTAGACTCTATGACTTTCCTGACATAATGTGTGACAGCAGGTGTATTAGTCAGGGTTCTCTAGGGAAGCAGAACCAGCAGGAGATATCTGTCAATAGTATGAGATTTATAAGAGTCTCTCACGTGACCGGGGGATGCACAAGTCCAGGTTCTACAGGTAGGCTGCAAGCCAGGGGCTCCGATGAGAGTTCAATGAAGGTCCTTGATGAGATTCCAGGAGATGCTGGCTGTCCAAAGACCAGCTGGGAAATTCTCCCTGAATGCTGAAATCACTTCCCCTTTTAGGCATTTGACTGATTGGATAAAGCGTCACTCATTGCTGACGGC
>PVKH010021743.1:0-14254 GCA_004027955.1 Chaetophractus vellerosus | reverse complement strand
GCTCCTTGTCTTGAGCTACCTTCCCACTTGCTCATGCTGGCTGTATTAGTCAGCCAAAAAGGTGTCTTTGCAAAATATACCAATAATTGGTTGGTCTTTATAAAGGGTATTTATTTGGGGTAGAAGCTTACAGTTACCAGGCCACAAAGCATAAGGTTCTTCCCTCACCAAAGTCCACGTGTTGGAGCAAGACAGCTGCCGACATCTCCAGTGTTCAGGCTTCTGGGTTCCTCTGTTCCCGGGGTTGCGTTTCTCTCCGGGCTTAGCTTCTGTTTCCTCCACAAGTTCAGCTGTGACTATGAGGGTCTCTGAGCTTTGTGTCTCTCCACAAGGCCAGCTGTAGACTATTAGGCGAATGGCTCACTTGTCTTTTCCTGGAGCACTCCTCTCCAACATCAAAACTGCTTCTCAAAAATCTGCTTCTCAAATCTGCTGCCTTGCTTTTTACACTTGGGACCACACCCACCGAGGGGTGGGCCTCAACACCCTACTTGTGTGGCCCAGTTAATGCCCTAATCATAAACCAATCATGCCCAGATGAACAGATCAGTTTACAAGTATGATTCAATTTATATTTTTGGAATTCATAATTACATAAAACTGTCAAACCATTACACTGGCCCTACCCTCAGTCAGGTTCTTCTCTGCCTCTTCAGGCTCTATACCATATTTCACCTTAAGAGAGCTGGACCCACTTTCTCCAAGGACCAGAGTCTTTCAAAGGAAGGGCCTTTCCCTTCTCTTCCCTGGAGTCTCCGTGGTTAGTCTGTTGGAGAGGGTGTCTCTTCAATACTACCTGAGGCTTCCACCTATACCCGACCAAAGACAACAGGGACATTCAAAGGGCAAAAGGTGTCCCAAGTAATCAAATGCAGTAAATAACTGTGTTTGGTATAGTAATGTTTTGAATGACTATCACATGTATCAAATGATAGTTTTGGCTTTATATTGACAAAGAAGACACATCAAGTGAGCATTTTTCTTCATAAACAGGATATGAAATTGAAAGAATTCCGAAAGTACAATATCTACAAAAGCAAGAAATAACTAATTTTTGAAAATCAGTTGTAGAAATAGATTGCTTGTTTTTTAAAAATTGATTTAAGTAAACCTCCAATATTTGAACACAGCAAAAATTCTATCAAATTGAAGTCCAAGCATGCTCATTTCATCCTCATACTTTTTCTTTATGAAATTTTTTTGGTGCCATAACATTTGCTTTCCTCTATTTGCTAAAATTTGAGTTGAAAATAACCTCTGTTACTATTCCTTAGTGAATTCTGCATCTATATTGGAGGTTTCTTACCCAAGGTTCCCAGACTTTTAGGGTTAGAAATCTAGTTTTAATATACCAAGAAAGCTTAACAGAAACTGAGCATTCACTTGAGAAGGAACTTCACTAGTGAAATCTGTAAGCTGTTTTGGTTTGGGTTAGAAATATATTACCCCAGAGTGGAGCAAATTACTTGCTGCTTAAACTTCTCTGGCAAACACTTACCAAACATGAGCTGTATGGGAACAACAAAATAAGAGGATGAACCAAGGAAATATGTTATCATTCTGTGACAAAGTTTGATGCTGCAATGAGTGTTTTAAGTTCATCATACAAGGAGCCTCATGGACATATAAAATTTGAGTGAAATATACATCTGAGGTTTATTTCAAATATTTTCAGAGTATTAGTATACAAAAGAATATCCAAGTCAGAGCAAATTTTTTACTCTTTCAGGTAAAAGAATTTAGGATCCTAGTCTGTTGTGAAGTGATTGAATTAATTTAGACTGCTCCCAATTATGAACAGGTCTATTGCATTAAGTGCTCAATAAATATTTGTGGAATAAATGAGGAATCAATTGCTAAAAGTTAAATTAAGGAAGATGGGGGATTAGAGAGGTAGGAGGCTCACTTTTCTCCCAGAAAAATAGCTAGAGGACAGGCAGAAACTGTCTAGAAAACTGCTCTAGGGTTTACGATACCAGGGGAAGGCTAGGTAACACCCAGAAAAGAGAGGGGTGAAGGATAGGAGTCTTGGGTGGCTGTAAAAATCCTGAGTAAAGCTGCAGCAGCAGCTACTGGTACCCATCCCCCTACCGTCAGAACAAACAGCAGGGGGTCCTCTGACATCTTGCTGGAGGACTAAAGGTGTTGGAGGGGACCTCTTCACCAAGAAGGTGAGGGGGAGGGACTCAGTCTATGGCAAATTTAGATTTTGGCCAGTGAATCTGGTCTGCTGCAAGCTAGGGGTTGCACAGTCCCAGGCTAGGTGGGGCCACGACATTGTTTGCCCTGAGAGCTGGCAGGGAGCTAAAGATAACTGCCCCTTCAAACACCCTCCCTACCGCCCTGGACAGGTTGCTGATGCTGCATAGGGAAGGATGGTGCAACCACTCAAGGGAGTAGAGCAGCTTCTGAGGAAGTTTGTTTGCAAGGCTTGGCCCGCTCCCAGGGACACTGCTTCTGTGCCTCCCCGCTGGGTGGGTTACAGTGAACACATTCCCCGTTAGTGGCTGGGGTCTGAGCTGACAGGGCTGCTGAAGAGCACCATCTGTTGGCAGACCAGGAAAGTTTATGTAAAGAAGAGAAAATAAATAAGAGTCAGTTAGGTGCCTCTACTGCCCCCCTCTCCAAGGCCCTTGGAAACTGGCCTGAACCCCATTACTGGGCCTTTAGCCCTGGTGTGAGCAGTTCAACAGGGCAATCTTAAATATCTAGAACAAGTTGGACCAAGAATCAAAGAACAGTGGTAGCACACAGCTACTTAACAGTAAATCCCTAGGCAAGAAAGAGAAACTACCATCACAGTACACTCATCATCATAATTAGATATCTAGAAATCAGCAAAAAATTCCAAGCCATACTAAGAAAAAGGAAGATATGGCTCTGGCAAGGGAACAAATCAAAGCTCCATATGAGACACAGGACTTGAAACAATTAATCAATGATGTTCAAACAAATCTCCTAAATCAAATCACGGAGCTGAAGGACAATATGGCTAAAGAAATAAAAGATATTAAGTGACATTGGGTGAGCACAAAGGAACATTTGAAAGCTTGAATAGAAAAATAACAGAACTTGTGAGAATGAAAGTCACAATAAATGAGATTAAAAATAAAATATAGGTATATAAAAGCAGATTTGAAATCACAGAAGAAAGAATCAGTGATGTAGAGGACAGAACAGCTGAAATTGAAAACAGAGAAGAACAGAGAGAGAAAAGATTTGAAAAATTGAGCAGGGTCTCAGGGAGTTGAATGATAACATGAAGCTCAACATACATGTTATGGGAGTTCCAGAAGGAGAAGAGAAGGGAAAAGGGGCAGAAAGAGTATTTGAGGAAATAATAGCTGAAAATTTCCCAACTCTCATGAAAGACATGAATATACATACTTACAGCATATTCCAATCAGAATAAATCCAAATAGACACATAATATTCAGAATGCCAAATGTCAAAGATAAAGAGGAAATTCTGAAAGCAGCAAAGGAGAAGTGAAACATCACATACAAGGGATGCCCAGCAAGACTTAGTGCAGATTTCTCTTCAGAAATCATGGAGACAAGAAGGAAGTGGTATGATATAATTAAGGTACTGAAAGAGAAAAACTGCCAGCCAAGAATTCTTATCCGGCAAAGCTGTCCTTCAAATTTGACAGTGAGTTTAAATATTCACAGATAAACAGAAACTAAGAGAATTCGTAAACAAGAATCTGGCTCTGCAGGAAACACTAAAGGGAGTTCTGCAGTCAGAAAAAGTCAGAGGTTTAGAGGAGAGTGTAGAAGTCAAGTTGATCAGAATGGGTAACCAAAAGAGTAAAAAGACAAAAATAAGAATATGACATATGAAAGACAAAGGATAAAATGGTTAAGTAAGCAATGCCTTTGCAGTAATAACGTGAATGTTAATGGAATAACCCCTCAATCAAAAGATATAGGCTGACAAATGGAGAAAAGAAACATAAGCCATCTATATGTTGCCTGTAGAAGACTCATCTTAGAACCAAGGATGCAAACAGACAAAGTAAAAGATTGGAAAAAGATATTTCACGCAAACAGTAACCAAAAGGAAGCAGGGGTAGCTATACTGGTGTTGGACAAAACAGACTTTAAATGAAAAATGTGATAAAAGATGTAAAAGGACTTTATATATCAACAAAAGGGAAAATCCACAAGGAAGGAGTGAGAGTCATAAATATCTATGCACTTAACCAGGGTGACCCAAAATACATGAGGCAAATTCTGGCAAAACTAAAAGGAGAAAGAGATGTCTCTACAGTAATAGTTGGAGGCTTCAACATGCCACTAACTTCAATAGATGGAACAATTAGAAGATCAACAAGGAACAGAAAAGTTGAACAATATAATAAATGAGCTAGATCTGACAGACATACAGAACATTGCACCCCAAATCAGCAGGTTATACTTTCTTTTCAAGTGCTCATGGAACTTTCTCCAGGATAGACCACATGTTGGGTCACAAAACAGTTCTTGGGGGGAGGATTGTGGGAAGATGGCAATGAACTAACAGAGAAGGAGCCAAAAGCTGTCCGAGGGAACTACTTTGGGGGTCAGCAAACCAGGACACTGATACACAACTCCCAGGAGGGTGAGGGACAGAGAGACGAAGAAGGTGAAAAGACAAATGTTAGTAACCAAGGCCCTGCGGCAGCCAGGAAGGGCTCCTCTCCCCCACCCACAAGATATTAATCTGGGGTAAAACCCCTGGCTAACTGTAGCCAAATAAGAGCAGAGCAGACATCTTCCTCCATGTCAGCTGTTTCAAGGGAAAAGGGAGGGGGAGGTTGGGGTACTTTTCTTCAATGAATTCGGCCAGCAGAACCTGCTTTGAATTTCTGATTGGAGATTCAACACAGGAATATAAGAAAGCTGAGACTGAAACACCTCCATGGAAAGGTGCGCTGACTGGTGCCACCTGCTGGCTAGTCTGGAAACTGCATGGACAAAAACTGTTCACACTCAATATCCAACCCTGGGAGAAAATCTGTGCCCTGCTAGTGAGTCTATGGCCTGATTTTGAAAACTTAAGCTGGGCAATTTTTTCTCAAGATTTATTTTTTTATTTATTACATATCCCCCCCCCTTTCTGCTTGTTCTTGCTGTGTTCATTCTTGCGTTCTTTCGTGACTGCATGTCCCCCCCCCCTTGTGCAGTGACCTGCTGAGTCAGCTCACTGCGTGAGCTTGTCCTGCCCACGGCGGCTTTTGCCCTGCCCACGGCGGCTTGCCTTCTCAAGGCGGTATGCCTGCTTGAGGAGGCCCTGGGAACTGAACCCAGGGCCTCCTATGTGGTAAACCAGTGCCCTACCAACTGGGCTACAGCCAGCCCCTGGGCAATTTTAAAGACTGAGAATACGTTGAACCAAATATCAAAGAAGAGCTGTGATGTGAATAGTCTCGCTGTCCTGATTTTGTGATAATCAGGGTAGGCTAAACATTTGCTATATTAGAAACCATGCATGTGTCCCCAGACCTAGCTTTTCTCTCTAGGTCTGATTTTTAGAATGCTGGTGATAAACTAAGCCTGATTTATTATATGACAATCCTGTACGGGAAATGATTGTAACTCTAGGTATCTTTGGTCAACCTTAAGAGATACAGCAGGGGGACAGATGTGGCTCAAATGGTTGGGCGTCCATTACCCATATGGAAGGACCTGGGTTTGGTCACTGAGACCTCCCAGTAAAAAGAAAAAAAAAAGAAAAATATAGAAGGCGCGCGGGCCACCAGGTCCCATGCATGGGTGCACTGTCAGGCCCCACAAGTGGGTGAGCCCCCCAGGTCCTGTGTGCGGTGTGCCATCAGGCCCCGCGAGCCATGCAGCAAGATGATGCCATAACAGGAGAGTGACACAAGGGAGAGCTAAGACAGGACATGACAAAAAACCAGAAACTAAGGTGGTGCAGTTGGTAGGACGCCTCTCTCCCACATTGGAAGTCCCGAGGATTGAATCCCAGTGAAGACAGGAGGAGAAGGATGAGAAGAGAGAGCAGGAAATGGACACAGAGTTGCCCAGCAAATGGGCCTAGAAACAGCAAAAATGGGGTGTGTGTGTAAAAATGGATAAAAGTAAATAAATAAATAAATAAATCCTTAAAAAAAAAAAAGAAGAGCTGTGGGGAAAAAAAATAGGTAAGAGAGAGAAATTAGCCATCAGAGTAAACACACCAACATATTCAGATGCCTAGACATCAGTAAAAAATTACAAACTATACTGGGAAACAGGAAGAGATGGCCCAGCCAAAAGAACAAACCAAATATCCTGAAGAGATACAAGATTTAATACAATTAATCAGTGATAGTCACACAACTCTCCTAAAACACTTCAGAGAATTTAAAGAAAATGTGACTAACGAAATAAAGGATATTAAGAAGGCACTGGGTGAGCATAAAGAACAATTTGAAAGCCTGCAAAGAAAAGTAACGTCTTATGGGAATGAAAGACAGGATAGATGAGATTAAAAATACATTAGAGGCACATATGAGCAGATTTGAATTGCTTGAAGACAGAATTAGTGATTTTCAAGACAGAACATCTGAACTAGAAAAGAGAGAACAGAAAGAGAAGAGAATGGAAAAAATGGAATGTAGTCTCAGGGAATTGAATGACAATGCAAAATGCACAAACATTGGCATTATTGGTGTCCCAGAAGGAGAAGAGAATGGAAAAGGGGCAGAAAGAATATTTGAGGAGAACTTCCCAACCCTTATGAAAGATAACAATATCCAAGAAGGACAACACACCCCAAACAGACTAAATCTGTCCCGAGACACCTACTACTCAGAATGACAAATATCAGAGATAAAGAGAGGATTATGAAAGCAGCAAGAGAAAAGCAAAGCATCATATACAAGGGAAACTCGATAAGATTAAGTGCCAGCCTCTCATAAGAAACCATGGAGAAGAGGAGAATGTGGTATAATGTATTTAAGGTACTGAAAGAGAAAAACTGCCAGCCAAGAATTCTGTATCTAGCAAAGCTCTCCTGCAAAAATAAGGGTGAGTTCAAAGTTTTCACAGACAAACAAAAACTGATAGAATGTTACCAAAAGACCAGAATTACAAGAGATACTAAAGGGGGTACTGCAGTCTGAAAGGAAAAAAACAAAGGTAAGAGATTTAGAGAAGAGTTTAGAAATGAAGATTATTAGGAAGGGTAAACAAAAGGATAAGAAGAAAGACAATAGAACAATATGACAACAGAGAGCTGAAAGACAAAATGGATGAAGCAATTTGAAGTTTTCAAGGAGCCCTTCACCTTCACATCTATCCAATGAACCCTGAAATATGGAGAGAAGACCTTTCTTGGGCAAGAACACTCCAGGAGCAGCTGAAAGTGGCACAGAGGATTAAGAAGAGTGAATCATCAGCAGAAATAACAGATTTCTCACCAAAGTCAATTCCTGACTGACTTTGCAAGTGATGATGGGAAGTGGATGTGGCTCAACTGACTGGGCTCCTGTCTACCACAGAGGAGTCCAGGGTTCAATTCCCAGGGCCTCTTGGTGAAAAGCAAGCTGGCCCGTGCAGTGAGCTGGCCCAAGCAGAGAGCTGGCCTGCACGGAGAGCTGGTGCAGCAAGATGATGCAACAAAAAGAGACACAGAGGAGAGACAATAAGAGACGCAGCTGACCAGGGAGCTGAGGTGGTGTAAGAGATTGAGCGCCTCTCTCCACTCTGGAAGGTCCCAGGATCAGTTCCCAGTGCTGCCTAAAGAGAAGACAAGCAGAAACAGAGGAACACAGAGAGAGCAGACAGTAAGCGCAAAACAACGAGGAGCGGAGGGAGAAATAAATAAAACTTAAAAAAAAAAAAGAGAAAGTGATGAGATTGGTGCTGCTTGAGCAGCTATTGCTGGGAAACAGAAGAAGCTTCAACAAATAAAACAACGGTTACTGTGTCTGCTTCTGGGCTGTAGAGACTGTGACTGAGAAAGAAGATGGTGCTCCAACACCAGACAGTTCTGTTTTTATCAAAGCCCAATGAAGGAAAATGTATAGTATGAATTATTTGAATCTGTCTTTTTTGATTATTATTTAAAGTTTTAGACATAGGGACATTTATTTTGGAGAAACAGGGCAAAACTCCTATTTGTAAGATAAGTTTTTCAGAAGAAGTATATAAATCTAAATGGTACCATTATTGTATAGTGTTTGGACTATGCTTTGATAAGTTACGGTTTATACTTAAGATTAGAATTCTGAGCAAAATGTTTTTGATGAATACATTTAATTTAATCCAAATATATGGATGGATACATTTTAGAGACACAACTTGAAAAGCAAATACTTTAATAGTAAATAACTTGGTCAGTGTTACTAAAATGTTGACTCATTCATTTTTGTTTTATGATAAAGGAAATAAGCGATTGCTTTCTCTCCTAGAAATATACTGCTGTTACTATTCACACTGTTTTCCTTGCTTCTGTAGAGTAAGTTTGTCACAAGGCTTAAGTGTTCTTAATATTCATTTTGATTCAAAGTTGTGGTTTTATTATATGTGGAATGTTTGAAAGTTCAGCCAAAAAATGCATGCAAATATGAACATTCTGAAGTTTCTCTTAATCCTGACTTGTGCTTAAGTTTTTGGCTTTAAGGAAGTTATAACAATGGTAGCTGCCTCCTTCAGTATTTGTTAGATGTGTGAAGTACTGATAAATGTCACAATGTTGGTTTTATTTTTTATATTATTACTATAGGTAGGTTAGTCCTTAGCACAAATGAGTCATTTTTTAAATGTGCATTTTTTTAATGAGTGGCTTTTCTAGATACATCATAATAAATTGTACTGCTACATTTAAAAAAAATGGGGAATGATATGTGAGAGGGAGGGGGTACATGGGAATCCCTCATACTTTCGATGTAACTTTTCCTCTTTAAAAATAGTTTATTATATTAAAAAAACAAAACAAAAAACCCCAGCTCTCAACAAATTTAAAAAGATTGAAATTATATAAAGCACCTTCACTGATCATAATGGAATAAAGCTGGAAATCAATAATAGGTGGCAAAGGGGAAAATTTGCAAATATATGGAGGCTAAAGAACATAATCCTAAACAATCAATGGGTCAAAGAATAAATTGCAAGAGAAATTAGTAAATCTCTCGAGATGAATGAAAAAGAGAACACAACTTATCAAAACAGGATACAGCGAAGGCAGTGCTGAGAAGGAAGTTTATAGCCCTTCATTCCTATATTTTAAAAAAAGAAAAAGCTAAATCAAAGATCTAATTGAACAACTGGAGAAACTAGAAACAAAACAAAACAAAACAAAACAAAATAGCAAACCTTTCCCGATGCAAGCAGAAGGAAAGAAAAAATTATAGCAGAAATAAGTGAAATTGAAAACAAAACAAAAAAAAACAATAGAGAAAATCAACAAAAGCAAAGCTGGTTCTTTGAGAAGATCAATAAAATTGACAAACCTTTAGCTAGACTAACAAAGAAAAAATGAGAGAAGATGAAAATAAATAAAATCAGAAAAGAAAGGGGGAAGTTATGACTGACCCCACAGAAATAAAAAGGATCATAAGAGGATATGATGGGGAAGTGGATGTGTCAAGTGATTGATCTCCTGCCTACCATATGGGAGGTCCCGGGTTCAATTCCCAGTGCCTCCTAAAGAAGATGAGCAAGACAGTGAGCTGACGCGATGGGCTGCTGCAGAGAGCTGAAGCAACAAGATGATTCAACAAGAGACACAAGGAGGATAACATAATGAGAGACATAACAAAGCAGGGAGTGGAGGTGGCTCAAGCAATTAGGTGCTTCTGACCACATGGGATGTCCTGGGTTCAGTTCCCAGTGCCTCCTAAAAAAAAGAAGATGGGAACACAATGAACAGACACAGTGGTCAAAACAGCATGGTATTTGCATAAAGATAGCTACATTGGTCAGTGGAATATAATTGAGAGTCCAGAAATAAACCTTCACCTCTATGGCCAAACGGTTTTTGTTTTTTTGTTTTTTTCTTTTCATTTTTCTTTTTTTAAAAAATACTTAGATTACATAAATGTTACAGAGAATATATAGGAGATTCCCATATGCCCTGCTCCCCACACCTCCCAAATTTCCCCACATTAGCAACATCTTTCATTAGTCTGGTACATTCATTGCAATTGATAAACACATTTTGGAGCATTACTACTAAGTATGGACGATAGTTTACATTGTACTTTACACTCTCTCCCACTCAATTCTGTAGGTTATGGCAAGATATATAATGGCCTGTATCTGTCATTGTAATGTCATTCAGGATGATTCCCAAGTCCTGAAAATGCCCCCATGTTACAGCTGTTATTTCCTGTGGGAACCCTCTCATCTTTACATAGCTTGGAGGCCTGTTTCTCTGCCCACATAGAGAATTCACCATTATCAGGTCCTTGCTTATCTTATCTCCCTTATCTCCCACCTTATCTCCCAAGTATATCACTAAATGTTTCTGTAATCCTGTTTCCCCATTATCAGCCTGGAATTCTTATGAGATTATTTTCACCTCTCAGTGAGCCTGCCTGATACCTGCCTGCTCCCCTGCACTGTTCACCCTGACCTTGACTGTGAAGAAATCCTGAATAATAAGCATGCTGGGGATCAGCTTGAGAGAAGAGCTCCTTTAGCTGCTCTACCCCTGACCTCTCTCAACCACTGTGTTCACAGTAATTTAATTGCACTGTTGTGGGCTCTGCTGGACAGACCCCCCACAAGACTTTGCAGGACAGATTCCTGCAATTTCCCTCTCCCTACCCTCAGAACCTACCCTCAGAACCTCCGCCAACTGGTTTTTTTTTTTTTAAAGATTTATTTATTTTATTACATATCTCCCCACCCCCCGCTGCGGCGACGCGCCGAGACTGGTCACTGCGCAGGCGCGGCTTTCCCCGCTTGTGGGCGGCTTCTGCTTCCATTCACGGCCGGCTCTCAGTTCACGGGCGCCAACTGGTTTTTGACAAACATACCAAACCATGTTAATGGGACAAAAGAGTCTCTTTAACAACTGGTGCTGGGAGAACTGGATATCCATAACCAAAAGAACAAAAAAGGACCTTTATCTTGCTCCTTATACAAGAATCAATTCAAAATAGATTAAAAACCTAAACATAAAAGCTAGGACCATAAAACTACTAGAAGAAAATACAGAGAAACATCTTCAAGATCTTGTGGTAGATGGTGGTTTCTTGGACCTTATACCAAAGCATGCACAACAAAAGAAAAAACAGATGACTGGGACCTCCTCAAAATTAAACACTTTTGAACCTCAAAGGACTTTGTTAAAAGGATGAAAAAGCAGCCGACACAATGGGAGAAAATAGTTGGAAATCACATATCCAATGAGGTTTTAATATCCATGATATATAAAGAGATGATACAACACAACAATAAAAAGGCAAATGGCCCAATTAAAAAATGGGCAAAAGACTTGAATAGGCTTTTGTCCAAAGAAGAAATACAAGTGGCAAAAAAAAAAAACAACCATGAAAAAATGTTCAACATCACTAGTGATTAGGCAAATACAAATCAAAGCTACAATGAGATATCATTTCGTACCTATCAGAATGGCCACTGTTAATAAGACTGAGAAGAATTACAAGTGTTGGAGAGGATGTGGAGAGATAGGAACACTTATTCACTATTGAATGCAGAATGGTACAGCCACTGTGGAGGACTGTTTGGCAGTTTCTAAAGAAGTTGAATATTGACTTGCCATGTGATCCGTCAATACCATTACTGGGTATATACCCAGAAGAACGGAGAGCAGTTATAAGAAGAAACATCTGTACACTGAGGTCCATAGTGGCGTATTCACAATTTCCACAAGATGAAAACAACCCAGGTGTCCATCAACAAATGAATGGATAAACAAACTGTGGTGTATTCAAACGTTGGACTACTATGGAACTGTAAGATGAAATGAAGTTGTAAAGCATATGACAACATGGATGAACGTGGAGGACATTATGTGAGTGAAGCAAGCCAGACACAAAAGGATAAGTACTGTATGATTGTGCTATTATGAACTAAACATATTGTGTAAACTCATGGAGTTATTAACTTGAATATGGGTCAAAAGGAAATAGAATGAGGTTAGAGAATGGAAAGCTGAGGTTTAACTTGTGCAGAATTTGTAAATGGGATGTGTATCAATCAAGCTTTGGAAGTGAATATAAAAGGTGAAAATACAACATAATGTTTGTACTAGCAGTATATCATATGGGTATGACAGTGGTTGAAAGGGAAAGTCTAAGATCACAGATATTACTAGAAGGAAAGCTAAAAAATGTAACATGTACTGTATGGAATAGTAAAACCTCATGTGAAATCTGAATATGGGTGATATTGAGTCTATATGACTGAAACTGAACAAATGTATGGTAATGTTACAAAATGTTAATATCAGACAAAAAAACCATTATGCTAAATGAAAGAAACCAGACACAAAGCAGTACATATTGTATGACACCATTTATATAAAACATAAATAAAAGTCAATTTATATACATAAAATTAGATTAGTGGTATATGGGGCTGGGGAATGATAGGGGGATTGAGAGGTGACTGCTAAGCGGTATGGAGTTTTTCTTTTTGGAGTAATAAAATTGTTCTAAATTTTTTTTGTGGTGATGAATGCATAAAATTGTGATTATATTAAAAGCCACTGATTATACACTTTGGATAGATATATGGTATGTGACTGTATCTCAATAGAACGGCTTTATAAAAATCTTCCAACAAAGAAAAGTCCAGGGCCATATGACTTTATAAGTGAATTCTAACAAACATTTCAAAGAGAATTAATACAATCCTGTTTAAATTCTTCCAAAAAATTGTAAAGGAAGGAAAATTACCCAAAACATTTTATGAAGCCAACACCACCCTAATACCAAAGCATGGACTAAAACACTTAAACATTGTGAAGATGTCAATTCTACCCACACTGATTTAGATTCAATGCAATGCCATTCAAAATTTCAACAGCTTACTTTACAGAAATAGAAAAGTCAATTACCAAATTTATTTGTAAGGGAAAGGGGTCCCAAATAGCTAAAAACATCCAAAAACAAAGAGTGACACAGGAGGACCCATGCTTCCTTATCTTGAAGTGTATTATAAAGCCACAGTGGTCAAAAACAGTATGGTATTGGCATAAAAATAGACACATTTATCACACATTTATCAATTCAGTCTAATTGAGAGTTCAGAAATAGACCCACACCTCTATGGTCAACTGATTTTTGGTAAGCGTACCGTAGCAGTTTTAAATTTTTTTTTATGAATCCCAAAATGTGAACTAATCCATTCCTGTGGGTGTGAGACCCTTTCAACTGGCCTACATCAGTGAGACATTACTCAGATTGTCTCTGCCCTCTTCCTGGGACTGATAAAAAAGGAGACAGAGAGAGACACACACAGGTGAAAAGGGAGCTGCCATATTGATCCTGCAATGTGAGATAAAGGACTTCAGTTTTGCCCGCAGCTGAGCTGCAAGGAGAGAAGCCCCTCAGAGGCTCAAAGAGCTGAGGCCCAGGGAGAGCTGAGCCATATGTCTGATAGCTTGCAGCTGAACTCAGGAAGAAAGTGGAGTCACCGAGATGGATAGAGGAGGCCCAGATAGAGACAAGCCTTATGTCTGGTTGCTCACTGCTGAGCTCCGGAAGCTGGGCTCTGAGGGAAAGGCTGAGATCCACAGCCATCTTGGTTTGCCACATGGCTGGACAACAGGATCAAGCATAGCTGACTTAAGTGAGGAAGCTCCTTGAATGGTGCCTTAATTTGGATATTTCACAGCCTTGGAACTGTAAGCTTTTGCTCCAAATAAATTCCCTTCATAAAAGCCAACCCATTTCTGGTACTTTGCATCGGAAGTCCTTTGGTAAACTAAAACACCTACCAAGTCCATTTTCTGGGAAAGAACAGTCTCTTCAACAAATGGTGCCTGGAGTACTGGATATCCATAACTAAAAGAATGAAAGAGGGGGCCGGCTGTAGCCCAGTTGGTAGGGTGCTGGTTTACCACATAGGAGGCCCTGGGTTCGGTTTCCGGGGCCTCCTCGAGTGGGCAGACTGCCTTGAGAAGGCAAGCTGCCACGGGCAGGGCAAGCCGCCACAGGCAGGGCAAAACTGCCACGGGCAGGACAAGCCCTGCGAGCAGGCAGGCTGCCGCGCATTGAGCTGACTTGGCGGGTGGCCGCATGGGGGCGGGGGGACAAGCAGACACAGAAGAACGCAAGAATGAACACAGCAAG
>PVKH010021742.1:0-14254 GCA_004027955.1 Chaetophractus vellerosus | reverse complement strand
GCTTAGTGATACTGGACACTTGCCAATAAAAATAGCCTAAGTTTCTAAATCATCACTTGGATTACAAACTATTGTTCTCATTTCCAAAGAATTCCTTAGATATTTCAATATTGTAACCCAAAAATGATGGTCTATAGGCCAACTCTATCAGAATCCATTTAGAAGCTCCATAATTCAGAATTTAAGTCAGTAGATCTAGAGTCAGACCTGGAAATCTGTGGGGATTCTTAATAGCAATAAGATTTGAGAAACACTGCTCTAAGAGATATCATAATCAATAAGGAAGTCACATCAAATTCATGAAACTAGATTGCTTTTTCATATTTATATGCTATAACAGTTTACAGGTTCAAATACATTCCAAACCACATTGCTACCCAAGCAACCAATTTTCTCTTTCAAGTTATCTTGATGTTGACAATAAACACATATGAAAATCACGTATTGTTTTGTGCCTGGTATCATTTGCTCAACATAATATTTTTGAGATTTATCTATTTTATTGTGCATATCCACAGTTTGTGCCTTTTTATTGCTGAGTAATTTAGAAGGTTGGGGAAAAGGAAGCAGTCCTGATCACAAGTGTGATTTTTAAGTAATACACATCATTATTACCAAATATGAATATAAAAATATAATTATACCACAAAGTTCATTTATAGTTTCAAATTCTTCTACTTGTAGTTCTATGGTATGATAATATCAACATTTGCCAACATTAAGAGATGTTAAAATATAAAAAGTGGTTGCTTGGGAAGGAATATATTTGAGCCTAAAAGCTATTATG
Source organism: Chaetophractus vellerosus (assembly GCA_004027955.1). Classification (NCBI taxonomy): domain Eukaryota; kingdom Metazoa; phylum Chordata; class Mammalia; order Cingulata; family Chlamyphoridae; genus Chaetophractus; species Chaetophractus vellerosus. The sequence continues at coordinate 13,467 of PVKH010021742.1, read as the reverse complement.
GCATTGGTTTTGAGTAACTACTACTTATTTGATGCCCCAAAAATGTTTGTTCAAAAGCAATGTCTCATCTTTTGTCAAGCTCTTTGCAGGGTGGACCTGTTCAACACTGATGGATCTATTCCATTGCTCTAGTGAAAAGGCTTTGGGTGGTTCATGATATTCTGGTGTATCAAACACAAATATTCCAATGGAATTTTGTAGAAAGTCTAAAAATTCTTCAGGGAGAGTAGTAAAAAGAAATATACTAGAGCAAATTTCTGGGGCCAGCTGTATAGCCCAGTGGATAAGAGCGCCGGTATACCACATGGAAGGCCCCGGGTTCGGTTCCTGGGGACCTCTCTGAGCAGGCAGACGGCCTTGAGAAAGGCAAGCCGCCGTGGGCGGGGCAAAGCCTCCGTGGGCAAGGCAAAAAAAAGCCACCACGGGCAGGGCAGAGCCGCCATGGGCATGGCAAGTCACCCATGAAACACAGAGCTGCCGCCTGCGAATCACGGAACCAAGCAGCCTGCAAAACACAGAGCGGAGCCGCCCGTGAAACAGAATGGAGCCACCCACGAGCGGGGCAAGCCGCCTGCGCGGAGGGCCGACTCGGCACGTCACTGCAAAAATGGGGGGAGACAAGAAGCAGACATAGAAGAACACAGAAGAATGGACACACAGCAAGAGCAAGCAGAAAAGGGGGAGGGGATATGTAACAAAAAAAAATAAAGCAAATTTCTTTGAAGGGGCAGATAGTAAATATTTTAGTTTTTGTGGGCCACATGGTTTCTGTTGCAACTACTCAACTCTGCCATTATAAGTGTGAAAGCAGCCATGGACAATACATAAATGAAAGAATGTGGCTATGTTCCAATAAGAATTTTATTTACCAATACAGAAGGTAGACTGTGGGGCTGTAGTTTGAAAACCCCTGTTTAAAAGAATGAAAATATCATTAGAGAACACTTAAGGCTTATAAAGTTGTCTTTGTGAATCTCACTAACTTCAAGGAAATTCATTCAATGTGACTTTCACAATTTTTTTTTATACTAAAAGCTGCTTTCACATAATAACCTTCCTGCTAATTACACTCATATTCTTATTTCTAGAGCAGAGAGTTATTAATTATAACCACTGAACTAATTCAATCTACTTTTGATATATGACAACAACTAAGCCTATTCTTTCTCTAGCACTAAAGGGATCTCCCACAACTTCACAGAGCCGCTTTGCTGGGGAATCTAAGATTCATCTCAAGCACAAACGCGATCCCGAAGTGTACTAAGGTTATATCTTCTCCTTGACTGTTCAAAAACTCTCCATGTAATTAGATACTTTATTTGTCCTTTTTAATAATATCATATATTATATCCTAGGAATCTTCACCTACTCGAGTTTTCACCTATTATGTTAACATGAGTGGACTGGGAAAATTAGCTTAGCATTGATAAAAATAAATGCTAGAGGGTAGCAGGTATAAGCTCAAGTGGTTGAGCACCTACTTCCCATGTATGAAGTCCTGGGTTCAATCCCCGGGACCTCCTAAAATTTTTTTTAAAAAATAAATGCTAGAATTTAATCTTCCTTAACCTTCCTGGCCTTTTACAACAGCAATATTTATTGCATGTTCAAGATACCAAAGGAACTTATTTTAGTCAAAATAATATTTACTCTTAATAACAAAACCATAAATAATGTTTTGTACCTAATGTAACAGTAAAATATATATTCAATAGTGTCATTACAATTTTAAGTTTTAATTGAATTGCTTTTGTTTGTGTTTCAGAAATCTACCAACAAAATTGACTCAACTGCAATCACCAGTACAACTACAACTTTTTATTTTCTTACACTTTACTGTAAAGCATAAATAATGTTTTGCTTATAAATATACCAGTTAAATAAGGTTAAATACATAAACAAGGACCCAGTGCCATATAACTTCTGGCTGTCCCAATGCATCATTTTTAGTGTGTCTCTGATTTTTATGTGTGGGAGGAAATCGGAGCTCTCCAGGAAAATTTTCCTTGTTATTTTGCAATTTAATGTTCAACATCTGGTCCACCCCTTGCTGTGTGTGAGCTATGGCAAGCCAACACTGATCATGACTGCTGATCGAAAAATAATGAAGCAATGACTTTGGATTCAAATTCTCTAGGAGTGAACTAAAAACATTCAAGCTTATTAAGACTAGTCAATAACTAAGCAAATTTTTGCTTTTGAACTATTTTAACAGATGGCTGCTATATGATGTTTCATATATCTTTTATGAGCGACCAGTGTTCATTTGTGTCCTCTTTACATCTTAGAAAATAATTGCTGATGTTCTTTACTTCTTTCCCTTTTGCATTTCAGTTTCCATGTTGAAATTTTACTCTGGACTTTTCCCACTTTACAGTGGCAAGATTAGAATAAGTTAGGAATAATTAAGTGTGTGCCAGAGGCATATGTGCTTTTCAACATATGCCTTAGAAACTCAAGTTGCCTTGGAAAAATATTCCATTCTTATTTCTTCAAAATGTGAGATTCTATGTTTGCCAGAGTAAGTATCTGCTTACATAAGCGCATTTTTCAATAGTTAGAAAAAGTTTAAGGCAATTACATGGCCTTTTCTAATAGTCACAGTGACTTTTTGTAACTGCAAATATATATTTAAGCAATTATGATGAAGTCACATCTTGGAGGTTCTTACAGGGCAAAGTTTCCCCTTTTGGGGTCAAAAATGGATCTATGCAATGAATACAATGTATATACCATCCTAAAATGAATCTTTGCTATGTGTCACAGTTCATTGTGGCTCAATACACTAATATGGAATTTATCTTAAGCAGTAATACTTTTTTCTCCTTTTGTCTAGCATAATTTACTTCTAGAACTACTTGGTAAAATTTTCTTGTCTCATGGATATGGCTTCCCTTTTAATCAAGGATAATAACTGGTATATGAGAGAAAGAGTAAGCCTCGATCTGTTGAGAAATAACATAAAGGATTAGATTATGGAGGTGTGGCCAACCAATTACAATATTCACAAAATGTCCCCCCCCCCAAAAAAAAAAAGAAAATTGAAAGCAGTTTCGAGAATGGGAGACTGTATCATATTTACTCTCGGGGGAAAAAATGAGCAAACTAGTTCACACACAAACTGGTTTGATAATTCTCTAGCCAATCAGTAACAATTCAACCAAAGTTACCTGAAATATTAAGAGAAGAGAACATTCTTGTTATGCTTCCTAAACAAAAATAAAATCAAGCCAGAGAGGTAGAGATAGATTGGTTACATTAATGGCCTGAAATAATGACCTCGCTGCACCCAAAGTCTTTGTCCTCTAACTGTTTAGTGCCCTCCCACTCTGGTTCTGGGGCTTGGTCTTCTGACTTATTTTAGACAATGGACTATTAGCCCATGGGAAGTAAAGAGAGGCTTGAAAAGCACATGCACAGTGCTGGTTCTCTTTTATAATTAGGCCTGCTCACCCTTGCACCCTTACCACCCCTAAATGAGCAAGCCCAGGGGAATCTCCTGCAAGGGCATGAGCAATTTACAGACTAAAGCCAAAGTGTCCAAGCTAAAGCCATCCTAGTCTCACCAAACCCCTGCTAATCTGCCAGCTGACCACAAATACTTGAGTTACCCATCCCAGGTCAGCAAAGCACCCAGCCAACCCATAGACTCATGAGAAATAATAAATGTGTGTGTTTTAAACCTCTGTTTGAGGGTGATTTGTTACACAACATTATTTTAGCAATAGACACTTAAAATACTTGGTTATACCACTCCTGAAAATGCCTAAAACCTTAGTTATTGAACACAATTATTTTCACCATTTCTCTCTTTTGCACTCAATAACTGAAATGAAATGCTTCGTTACTGCTCCAAATATCCAAATAATAATTACTACTTGCATTACAGTTATGACATGCCAGTTAAATAAAATTTCTTATTCAACATCAAGGTTAATTTTTGCAGTTATTCAGTATACCTTTTATTATAAAATAGTCTTAAGACCTGAAGGGACATTTCTAAAAGAGAAGAGATCTAATCTAATAGGTAAATTTGCTTTAAGAGCTTTGGAGGAACAAACAAATAAACATCAAAAATACAAAGCAAGGACACAAACCCTATTCCAGTATAACAGAAAAGAGCTTACTTAGAGTAAATGCAATTCCTTGTTGCTGAGATTTCTGTTCTTGAGTTTTCAATGAAAGTCAACTTCATGACTAATAGAATCATAGTCTATTTATTCACTCTTGTTACAAGTCAAAGGTTATTTTAAAGAAGGATCTCACTTCTTGCCAAGTTTTCTGTATCTTTTCCAAGGATAGTACTATATCAACATTAATATGTTTATTGGATAAACTAATATAAATTATTTCACCTTATCCCTGTGATGTCTTTGCATTGAGAAATTAGACCATTTATTTTTCATATAAAAGAAATCCAGGACATTGGGGAGATAAAGTCGTTGCCACAACCTCTCAGAATCTTGGTGGGGTTTTTTGTTGTTCAGTTTGTTTTGTTGTTTGGTTTTGTTTTTGTTTTTTCCTTTTATCACAAATCCAGTGGTGTTGCTGGGTAGAGAAATGTTAATGCAATATGGTGTCCTGCCCTCCAACTAAGTATTCTTTCTACCATATATCTGTGGATATATGGATATATGGACATATGGATATATGAATCAGAAAAGAGAAAGCATTTGTTTTTATCTTAAGTTCATTCAACCAAATAAAGGTATGTATGGAAAAAAAAGTGATAAGTTCTAAAGTTTTTCAGTAAAATAGAATACTACCATTTCTGGTTGGTGGATGCATGCAGTGACAGCATAGAGGAAAAGAAAAGAGAGGTAAGATTGCCAAGCTAACACCTAATTCTTATTTCCTTGTTATTGATAATGATAAGAACTACTATATGTCTGCTTACTACAAGTCCAACTTTCTGCTAAATACTTTCCAGATATTATTTTATTGACCCCTACAACAACCATATAATTCTACAGCAAATACAATTAGGCAGCAGATCCAATAGTCAATTCTTTCCCTTTTACTGTCTTCTACTGTAATGGCTAGAAAAAGAGAAATATTCAAATGTACAGACTTCCCTTGTAGCAAGAGATAAGCATGAGACAAAATTCTGGCCAATGAAATAAATTTAAGCAGAAATTTATTTAGAGGATTTCTGGGAGAGTTTTTATCTTCCTGATAAAAGAGATAGTCATGGTTGACATGACTCCTCCTTCTTTCTTCCTGCTTTGAATGTGAATTTGATGCCTAGATACGTGGCAGCCAACTTGTGTATGCATGGAAAAGGCCAAGAGGATTGCAGAGATGTCAATTCTGGTATTGTTGAACCACTAAACCAATGCCAGTAGTCAACTATCTCCAGATTTTTTGTTATGAAAGAGAAAATAAAGCCCTATTTATTAAAGCTATTGTTAATCAAGTATATCACTATTCAACTTGTAAACATTCCTGATAGAAATTTCAAATCCTTTTTTCTTAATCCGCCCTCTTCTTGTACTCAGTATTGAACAAGACACTGCATCAGGACTCTCCCCAAAACTTCCTGACACAAGTTCTGGGAACTTTATCCTAGGTTCCAAATGCAAATAAGGTGCTGGTTATAAACTTAAATCAATTGAGAGATGGTTTTAGTATAGACATAGTGACCATGGGGATGCACAAGTCCAGGTTCCACAGGCAGGCTGCATAGAAACAGTATTAATAAATGCAATTGCCACAAGATTTGGTTTTAATTTGATCATAGGGTAGATAAATAAGCTCAATCAGAAACCAAGAATGGCACCAAAGTATAAAATGTAGGACTTTTAGAATGCATGTTTCCTGGTGGCACACCTTGTAATTAGCATTTTATCTTTGGGGACTCTAATCCTTAAGCTGCTCTTAATTTAGAGAACTTTAGAACTGCTAGCACATTTTACTGTGAATTTTGAATTAGGAAGTCAATTGAATAAAAGGTTGCATTCATAGGTTTGGGTACCATATTAAAAGGTCAGGCTTTGAAGCCAGATAGAAATCTACTAGCTTTAGGACCAGGGATGATTTTTTAACATGTTTGAGCATTAGGGTCCTCATTTCTAACTCACAGGGAAGTTGCAGACTAAATTATAAAGCGCTTTCTGTAAAGTGCTTGGTAGAGTCCCTGGCATATATTAGATGTTCAGTAAATGATTACTCTTTTTATTAAGTTGACTACCATTTTGATATATTATCTAATATTTTAAGTGTTTTTAGACAAAACCAGAAGAAACCACAGTATTCTCAGCCAATGTTATACTTACCACAAAGTACTTTCTGGCCTAAAAATAAAATCTTCTCTTACAACATGTATTAGTCAAGGTTCTCTAGGGAAACAGAATCAAGAGGAGATATCTGTCAGTAGTATGAGATTTTATAAGAGTCTCTCACATGACCGTGGGGATGCACAAGTCCCAGTTCCTCAGGCAGGCTGCAAACCAGGGGCTACTTGGTGAGTTTCTGGGAGACACTGGCTGTCCAAAGATGAGCCGGGAAATTCTCTCTGAATGCTGAAATCACTTCCCCTTATAAGGCATTCAACTGATTAGATAAAGTGTCACTCATTGCTGGCAGCAATCTTCCTGGCTGATGTTGATGTAATCAGCTATCTATGCAGTAAACTCACTGGTAACTAAAGTCCATAAGTGTCCTTGTATTACAATTAGCCCAGTGCTTACTTGACCAAACAACTGGGCACAACTGCCTGGCCAAGTTGACACATTAGCCTAACCATCACAAACATATAATCTCTAAGTATGAGACAACGAAATTGGTGAGAGCACCCATTGATCCTGAACAGATCCCTCACTAGGCTGAGAAAACACTGGGAAAACTCCAAGTTCAAGGAGAACTGAGAAAAAATAAAATAAATTCACAACGAGTTCTGTTTCCTCCATCTGCCCAAAATGTGCAGAAAGTGAGATGTGGTATCCTATTAGCCTTCACTTTATTTTGTTGGTAAATGTGAGATTGAACAAGGGACATTTGACACATTTGGCAGTCTGGGTCAAAAGATGTGAGCTATAAATGAAAACTGAGATCTTACAACACCTTTATAGTCATTTTTCCTTCTAGACCATGTATTTGAGCTCCTTCTGTTTGTTAGGCACTGGGGATACAAAGGTTAACAATATATAACCCCTACTCCTATGAAATACTTCCAATCTAGTTGCAGTAACAAACCTTTAAAAACTGGTTTCTAGGGCAATCATGATGAACAGTAATGGGAATTGAGAATGAGTTGTATATAGAGATTATTGAAAACAAATGCTCTGTAGCTTAAGTTACTTATCTAAGTTATATCGTGAAATGTCTCCTCCTCCACTGCTTCCCTGATAAAACTTTTATGCATGAGAGAGTGAAGCAAGGCAGCCACGATTATCCAGGTTTGGACTGAACCAAGATTATGAAACTAGTTGAAGGAAACAAAGAACTATGGGACAGTATTGCATGAAACCTAACTCAGAAACTCTAAATGACCATTCTACCAAGCAGCCACACAGTCCAGGTGGGCAGCCTGGGAGCCTGCCCCCATCCTCATAAGATAGCCTTATCCTGAGGAAGAGTTATGGCAATTGTGCCTTGATAACAAACCAAGAAGGCTCCCTGTTTGCCGGCCCCCAACCAAGTACACTGTGTCTATGGCCATTGTGTTTCTTCTCCCTGCAATGGCTGAATGAAAGGAGATGGAACAGTAATAGTGAGATGGACATGGAAATAATTAATTATGGTGCATTATAATATGGAGATACATATTAGTGAACAATGAATTCTGCCTGAGTCCTGGAATTAGATGCTCACAGAAGATTTCTCAAGAGCTGATAAATGAAGGAGGATAGAGTTTGTGCTTAACAGGTGGGTGGGAGAGGAGATCCAAGAAAAGCATACATGTGGATGGATGTATAGCATACGAAGGGCAGGTAGGTAGGAAAGTGATTGATGTGTTCTTAAAAAGGTCAACAATTTAACATAACTGGAGTGTGGGTGCTATATGTGTGCAAACAATAGGGGCAGGATGAGATATGGGTAGAAGTGAGTAGAGAGAAAAGAAGAAAATAAAATTAAACCCAGATTGGATATGGCCTTTTATGCCTCATTAAAGAGTTGGCAGTCACAAACTGACAGACCATGTGCCCATGCAGCTCACAGTCTGCGCCCTACAAAACCTTGTTTTTAATTTCATAGATGCTAAAATGTGGTAATTTTACCTAAAAATTCCAAATTTGGGGCTTTTCTTGAAAAATCCAATGTGGTAACAGTTATGGGAGTGGGGCGACACAGCTCCCTTCTTAAGAGATCCATGGATGGGATGCAGTTTGCCTCAGGTCCCAGCCAGCCCACTTCTCTCATCTGGTTTCCTGCCAGTCCCTAGAAGGTATGCATTTGTTACTCCAGAACTTGGTGGAAAAAGACAGCAATGATATTTAAGTGGGAGACTAAGATCACATAAGATCACATATGTTCCACATGGGAACAAAGAAAGAAAGGATACCAAACTCTAATACTACAAGCAAAAATTTTTGTAATTTAAAGTCCCTCGGGGGGCCGGCTGTAGCCCAGTGGATAGGGCACTGGTTCACCACATGGGAGGCCCCGGGTTGGTTCCTGGGGCCTCTCCGAGCGGGCAGACCGCCTTAAGAGGGCAAGCCACCATGGGCAGGGCAAAAAGCCGCCACGGGCAGGGCAAAGCTACCACGGGCAGGGCAAGTCGCCCGCAAACAGAGCAGAGCCGCCCGCAAACAGAGCAGAGCCGCCCATGAGCAGAGCAGAGTCGCCCGCGAGCAGGGCAAGCCACCTGCAAGGTGAGCTGACTCGGCACGTCGCCGCAACAGGGGGAGACAAAGCAGACACAGAGGAACACAAAAATGAACACAGCAATAACAAGCAGAAAGGGGGGGATATGTAACAAAAAAAATAAAAAAATAAAAAATGAAGTCCCTCGGGAGCTGGTGTAGCTCAGTGATTAAGCACCAGTTTCCCACATATGAGGTCCCAGGTTCAATCCCCGGGCCACGGTACCTCAAATAATTTAAATAAATAAATAAATAAATATACAAATAAAATTAAAAGTTCCTCATTGGGTGGACATTACCACTGATCCCACAGTAATAAGAGAGATCATAAGAGGATTCTATGAACAATTGTATGCCAAAAAATTAAACAATGTATATGAAATGGACAAATTCCAAGAAACACACAAACCACCTACACTGACCCTAGAAGAAATAGAAGACCTCAACAAACCCATCACAAGTGAAGAGATTGCAACAGTCACCAAAAACCTCACAAAGATGAAAAGCCCAGACCAGATGTCTTCACAGGTGAATTCTACCAATAATTCAAAGATGATCTAATGCCAATCTTGCTCAAGCTCTTCCAAAAAAATTGAACAGGAAAGAACACTACCAAACTCATTCTATGAAGCCAACATCACCATAATACCAAAACCAGATAATGGTGCTATGAAAAAAGAAAATTACAGACCAATATTTCTAATGAATACAAATGTAAAAATCATCAACAAAATCCTTGCAAACATAATCCAAAAGCACATTAAAAGAATTATATACTACAATCAAGTAGGTTTTATCCCAAGTATGCAAGAGTGGTTCAACACAAGAAAATCAATTACTGTAATAAACCACATTGATAAACTGAAGAAGAAAAATCACATGATCCTCTGGATTGATGGAGAAAAGGCATTTGACAAAATACAGCACCCTTTTTTGATAAAAAATTTTCCAAAAGATATGAAGAGAAGGAAGCTTTCGAAATATGGTAAAGTACATATATGAAAAACCCACAGCTAGCATTGTAGTCAATGGTGACTACTGAGATCAGGAACAAGGAAAGGATGCCCACTGTTACCATTACTATTCAATATTGTGCTAGAAGCTCTAGCCAGAGCAATTAGGCTAGACAAAGAAATAAAAGGCACCCAAATAGGAAAAGGAGAAGTAAAACTTCCACTATTCACTGGTGACATGATCCTAAATCTAGAAAATCCTGGGAAATCCACAACAAAGCTACTAGTTTTAACAGATGAGTTCAGTAATATAGAGCAATACAAGATTAATACACAAAAATCAACAGCATTTCTCTACACTACTGATGTGCATTCTGAGGAAGAAATCAGAAAAAAAATTCAATTTATAATAGCCACTAAAACAATCAAATATTTAGGAATAAACTTAACCAAGAATATAAAGGACCTGTATTCAGAAAATTACAAAACATTGTTAAAAGAAACCAGAGAAGACTTAAATAAATGGAAGGACATTCTGTGTTCATGGATTGGAAGACTAAATATCATTAAGATGTCAATTCTTACCAAACTAATTTATAGATTCAATCAACCCCAATAAAAATTCCAACAGCCTTTTTTTTGCAGAAATCAAAAAGCCAATAATCAAGTTTATTTGGAAGGGTAAGGGGCCAAAAATAGCCAAAAATGTCTTTAAAAGGAGAATGAAGCTGGAGGACTCTCATTTCCTGACTTTAGACATATCACTTAGCTACAGTGGTGAAAGAAAGAAAGAAAAGAAAGAAAAGAAAGAAAAGAAAGAAAAGAAAGAAAAGAAAAGAAAGAAAAGAAAGAAAAGAAAGAAAAGAAAGAAAAGAAAGAAAAGAAAGAAAAGAAAGAAAGAAAGAGCATGGCACTGGTATAAGGACAGACAGATTGACCAATGGAACCAAATCAAGACTCAGAAATAGACCCTCACATCTACAGTCAAGTGATTTTTGAAACGGCTGCTAAGCCCATCCAGCTAGGCCAGAACAGTCTACTCAACAAATGGTGCTAGGAGAACTGGATAGCCATGCTCAAAAAAAAGAAAGAGGACCCCTATCTCACACCTTGTACAAAAATTAACTCAAAACGGATTAAAGACATAAATATAAACCTAACAATCATAAAACTCCTAGAAGAAAATGTAGGAAGACATCCTCAAGATCTTGTGGTAGGCAGTTCTTAAACCTTATACCCAAAGCACAAGCAACACAAGAAAAAATAGATAAATGGGACCTCAAAATATAACACTTTTGTACCTCAAAGGACTTTGTCAAAAGGCAACTGGCTCAATGGGAGAAAAATATTTGGAAATTACATATCCTATAAAGGTTTAATATCCATAATATATAAAGAGATCATACAACTCAACAATAAAAAGACAAACTATCCAATTTAAAAATGGGCAAAAGATTGAAAAGACAATTGTCCAATGAGAAAATACAAATGGTGAAGAAACCCATGAAAAAATGTTCAGCATGACTAGTGATCAGGGAAATGCAAATCAAAACTATGAGATATCATTTCACACCTACTAGACTAGCTACTATTAAAAAGTCAGAAAACTGTAAATGTTGGAGAGGATGTGGAGAGATAGGAACACTTATTCACTGTTGATGAGAATGTACTGTGGAGGACTGTTTGGCAGTTCCTAAGGAAGCTGAATATAGACTTGCTAGGGGACCCGGCAATACCATTGCTGGGTTTATACCCAGAAGAACTAAGGACAGAGACACAAATAGACATCTGCACACCGATGTTCATAGCAGTGTTACTCACGATAGCCAAAAGTTGGAAACAACTGATGAATTGATAAACAAACTGAAGTGTATATACACAGAATATTATTCAGTGATAAGCAGAAATGAAGTTGTGAAGCATATGACAACATGGATAAACCTGGAGGACATTTTGTTGAGTGAAGTAAGTCAGACACAAAAGGACAAATACTGTATGATTGTCCTATTATGAACTATAAATATTATGTAAACACATGGAATTAATAATTAGACTATAGGTCACCAAAAAAATGGAATGAGGTAAACAAATGGAAAGCTGATGGCTAATCTGTGCAGAATTGGTTAAAAGATTGTTTGTAAATCTTTGGAAATGAATGAAAATGGTGAGAGCCCATCATGCTATTGTGACTAGCAGAGCTATTATACAGGTATGACGGTGGTCGGAAGGGAAAGCCTAAAGACATTTATATTACTAGAAGGGAAGCTAAAAAAACTGTAACATAGGACTGTAAAACACAGTGAAACCTCATGTAAAATATGAATATGGGTGATATTGCATATATAAGACCGTTTTTACAAAATATAAATGCAAATAACCTAGAAAGAAGGAAACAGAATAGCTGCTATGTACAGCAGGGAAAGCATAGAAGATTGAAAGGTGATGAGCTTCACTTAGTTGGTTCTTCGTTTTTAGTATTATTATTATTATTAGAATAATGAAAATGCTCTGGGAATGATTGGGGTGATGAATGTACAACTATGTGATTATACCAAATACCACTGACTGTACACCGTGGATGGATTTATGCTTTATCAATAGGTATCAATAAAATTGATTTATTAAAAAAAAAGTCTATCATTGTTGCCTGTGCAATTTTTGACAGCAGATAAAATGGACCTCTAAACTCCAGTTCTCTTGCGATCAAATCTCCTTCTCTCCTTTTGTAAAAAGATTTTCAAGTCATAGAGCCCACTTTAGAAAGTCTCCGATGATAAATTATTTTATTGTCCTGAACAATACCTTTAAATAATTCAAATCTAGGCAAATAATAAACTTATCTATGATGACCATCACTCATCTATGATGTTTTAAAATACATAATATACCTAGCTTTGCTCCAATCGCTTAAAGAAAAGGAATGTCATAAATGTACATGTTTGGGATGCCTTCAGCACACCTGCTGCTGTGGTATGTGCTTTTCACTTCTTGATGATGGCTTAGCTTTGCCCCACGTCAAAGGAAAGTCGAGTTTAATATTATTAGCATACATCATTGCTATGTGCTAAACTAAAAACAAATTAATATTTTATCCTCAGTTAACTCCTACTATAATCCAGAAAATCTTATTGACAGAGGTTTATTAAAAGAACTAGGAGTTAGGTTATTTTAATTTAGTTTTTCTTTTATTAAGGTTACTAGTCAAAGCTTCTTTGATATTCTCCAGTATTCATACTTAAGGTTCAGAACAATGTAAAGCTGCTTGGGAAAATGAGGTTCTGAAATCATCAGAAGTAAAATACTGGCGATGGGAATTGTAAACAGATATGTCTCATTATGACTTCATAGGAATGAGCACAAGGTAGGTAAAAATGTTTGAAAAGGAATAGAAGGTCTCTAATATTTACCATGCCAGGTACTATTTTAGTCTCTTTATATATTATCTTATATAAAATTTACAACAAATCTATGAAAGGTTACCATCCCTACTTTACAGGTGCAGAAAGGGGGCTCGGAAAGATTAAATAACACATACAAGGTCACACCAGCTTCAATGCCACTCAGTTTTGAAACCAAGACTTGTCTGATTCCAAAGGCTATCTTTTGGCTCAAGTTAACTGTTTAAAAAAGCATCACTCACTCTTGCTGAAGAACTGCTGTCAATCTCAATATAAGGGAGGATTTGACCCTAGATGTGTACACCACGGAGA